>JAVBHU010000265.1:0-27790 GCA_034768395.1 Linum lewisii | reverse complement strand
AAAGAAGCCAAGTCATACTTCTGGGATGAGCCCTTATTATACCGCATCAGCATTGACGGAATGATCCGGAGATGTGTTTCTTACATCGAAGCAGCTGACATCATGCGTAAATGCCATGAAGGACAGTTCGGAGGACACTTCGGCGGGAACCGCACTGCAAGTAAGGTACTCGAAACAGGTTTTTATTGGCCTTCAATCTTTAGTGATTGTGATGCTTTTGCTCGTCGTTGTGATGCGTGCCAGCGATCAGGTAACATCTCTAACCGTAATGAGATGCCCCAAATTGTTTCTTTAACTGTTGAGATCTTTGATGTTTGGGGAATTGATTTCATGGGTCCGTTCACACCCTCCAACGGAAACAAGTACATTCTTGTAGCCGTTGATTATGTCTCTATGTGGGCTGAAGCTGAAGCTTTACCCACTAACGATTCAAGAGTGGTGGGTCGGTTCCTTACCCGTCTTTTCACGCGTTTTGGTTCACCACGCTTTATCATAAGCGATAGGGGTACCCATTTCCATGGACAATTCGACCGGGTGTGCAAACGCTTTGGTGTCACCCACCGTATGTCCACAGCTTACCATCCTCAAGCGAATGGTCAAGCGGAAGTGACGAACCGTGAGCTCAAGCGGATTCTTGATAGGACAGTTGGCCGGTCTCGCAAGGACTGGTCATCTAAGCTCAATGATGCCTTATGGGCTTATCGAACTGCCTACAAGACTCCCATCGGTACCTCGCTGTATCAGCTGGTCTATGGCAAGGCATGCCATTTGCCAGTTGAGCTTGAGCACAAGGCATTATGGGCTAATAAAGAGTTGAATATGAGCTATGCAGTAGCAGGTAATAACCGCCACGACCAGATCGCTGAACTTGAGGAGCACCGTCCCACGCATATGAGAGCACGAAGCTGTACAAGGAGCGCACGAAGAGAATTCATGACTCTCAATTAAAGACGATCAATCCCGGAGATGAAGTCCTCTTATATAACTCTCGATTGAAGCTCTTCCCGGGTAAACTGAATCCCGTTGGTCCGACCCTTATACCGTGGTGCGGCAGACATCTTTAGGCAGTGTCCTAATCAAATTGCAAGATCAAGAGCCGTTTATGGTCACCGGACATAGGCTCAATAAGTATTTGCAGGGATTAGATGTTTCTTTCATCGACGTGCACTACTTTACGACAGAGCCGTGACACGAATCCAGGTATCGTCTGGCTCATGGACGTTAAACAAGAGCGCTTCGTGGGAGGCAACCCACGGCCGGAGTCAGTTGTTTTCGTTTTAAAACCCCCTTTCTAGTTCTAAAAAAAAAACTGCCGAGCCATTTTCAAACGAATTTCGGCGAAAACCTCCCAGATTCTCGCCGAAAACTCGAGTTTAAATCAACCCCGATCCTCCTGTTTCTCGCCACTGAAACTTCTCGCCGCAAAATCCCACACTTTTCGCCGAAACAGTTTTTAATTTTACAAGAAATTTTCGCCGACAATCCACCATTATTTTCGCCAAAAATTCTGTGTTCTCCGCCAACTATTTAAGCCGGTTTCAACTCCTGATTTTTCGCCCCCCTCTGAAAACTTAAAACCCAATTTCACGTCAACTCTCTCCCTTTTTGAACGCCGCCCGCCACCAAAACCCTCGCCGCCGCCAACCATTGCCCGCCGCCGCCTATCCCTAATCATCTTCAACCTAGAACCCAAGAATCGGAGCTCCACGGCCCCGGTTCCTCCCGAACAAGTTTTCAAGCTTTTCGTCGATTTTCTCGGATTTCCAATCATTTTCTCGAGTCATGTCTTCACGGTTAGTTGTTCAGCCCTTGATTGTGAATCTTTTGGCTTTTTGACTTTTGGTTTTCGGCATGGTTGACTTGGGTTAACTTTTCATTTTTTTCCCTCGAATTGCATGATTGCTGTTTCGGTGTCTTTTGGCTTGGCTTTGGAAATTCCTTTTGATCTTGTTGGCCTCGTAAATTGATGTTTGTGCGATCGTGCCTATGGATTCTTTCATGATCTGGGATTTTCGGTCCGCGTTATTTCTCATGCCTGCTTAGTTGAATGCCGATACTTTGCTGCTCCGTTTCAACTCGGTGATCTCTTGGCTAACTTGCTTACCCCCACTTGTTAATCTAAGTGTGGGGTAGGATTTTGATCTTCTAATTAGGGTATTCCTTGAGTTATGTTTTACAGGGCTCCGAAGCGATTCAAGACCACCAGTGCAGATAGGGCGCATCGATCCTCGGCTCGTCAGACCAGGGCTCCACCTACCAAGCCGGCCACACCACCAGCCCCGACACCGGCGGTTGTGGCCGTCATCCCACAGGCTGTACCGACCCCCGTGATCCCTATTGCCAGTATTCCAGCTACCGCTATTGGAACCTTACATCCTTTCATCGCTTCCCTTGAGCCTCACCAACTAGAGGTCTATCAGAAGATCAAAGACATTCCTCCGGCTACGATAGCAGTTCTTTCGTTGGACAGTCTCAAGGACCACAACCCGGCTTGGCACTCCACCATTGACACCGCCCTTCATAAAGCCGGTTTGCGAGTTCTGACCACTCATGGTTCCCCCTACCCGCTTGTCGCCCTTCAAGAGTTCTGGAGTTCGTTCCGGCGCCTCACTCCGAAGCCCACACGTGATCAGATATTCATATCCTTTCGCCTCAGTGGTGTTCTCCACGAGAAGTCCATCCACGAGTTCGGCCACCTGCAGGATCCGCACGCCAACCTCAATAAAACATTCGCTGGTTTCAAGGACACATACTCCATCACGAGTGATCCTTACCCAAAAGTGTGGAAATGGGCCTCCTGCCAGCCTGAGATCACATCTATCGTCAACCCCACGGTAAGTGACATCGCTAACCCTATTCTTAAATTCTTGCATTATGTTTGGGTGCGGTCTTTGTGTTATTGCAGCAAGACGAGCCGTCACCATATTTCCTTGGAAGAGCTAGTGCTATTTCGTGCTTTAGAGGAGGATGCCAACCTCCATCCCGGATGGTGGCTTGCACGATTCTTCCACAAACGCACTACCACCAAGAAACTTCCTTATGAGCTCCTGGGCGGACCTTTCATTTCATGTCTGATCGACAACCTCCAGCTCGGTGACAAATGGGGCCTCGATACCCCTCGTGTCCCAATTGAGCATATAGGCGCCGAACTCGTCGTCGCACGGGGTATCGACCTGTCATTGGATTTTGAGGGATGCAGATCGCTTCCTCACCGCATCCCACCGCCGATTGCACGCCCACCGCCGCGGGCGCTGATCACCGCTGAGATTACTGAGCAGCTAGCACGTATTGAGCAGTGGCAGCTTGAGTACTCGGCTGGTTCGCTTCAATGGCAGAAGGACCGAGTAGCACATGAGGAGACCCAGAACGAGCGATTGACCATTCTTCAGCAGTTCATGGCCGACCAGTCAGCCAGACACAGGGATGATATCGCATGGCGACAGCAGATGGAGCAGCGGGTTGGCATTCCACCGGTACCAACACCACCCCCACCCGCGGAACAGTGATCAGGTTGTTTCTATCCTTTCCATTTCTTTTCTTTCTTCTTTTCGGGTTTCGATCCATCTTTTTTCTGTGTGGATCCGGGGCACTTGTCCCGGTATCCTTTTGATCTTTTTGTTTGTGTTTTATAGGATTTTGAGTAGCTATTTCACTCCGCTCCGGGCTCTCCGCGTTCATCCACTACACCACCCATCCACTTCCAGGTTCTTCGTATCTCTCGGCCTCTCTTTAGTTCTGTGAGGACACATAACAGTTTAAGTGTGGGGTAGGAATCTAGGATTATGCATCACCTTGCTTGATTTTCTGTGATTCTGTGGTTCAATTTTGAAATATCTCTAGCATGGAATTGTTCAATTCTTGACTTGTGATATTAAATTGACTTCAATTTTGAATAATGACGTCTAGATTGTTCCACTTAGAACCTGTAACCAACATGTCGGAACTGATATCAAATGAGTCTAGGTCAGAATAGATCATAAATCACTCTTGTAGTTGAACTTGAATTAATTGAATTAATTGGGTTAATAATCACAAAGCTCGATAACACCATTCTAAGATGATAAATGCTAGCCTCTCCCATGTTTTTCACTCCATATTTGATCACCTGTGATTGTGGCTTGAGATTAGACGGAAATCCAATTCGAAATCTTGTGTAAAAAGTTATAACTAGCTAGGGTCAAGTGGTTAGATTGATAAATCAAGTAAACTTAAGTTGTGCAAATCAATGCTAAGTTCTTTAAAGTGCTGAAAATAAAGCTAGGCAAGCCCGACACCTAAGTGAAGTGTTCGGGTTGAGCATTAGCAGAGGCACAAATACTGTGAGCTAGGCAGGTCCAACACCTAAGTGAAGTGTTTGGTATCGAGCACTAGTATGCAGTAAATAAATTGAAAGAAAAAGTTGAAACTTGTTTGGTTGATGGTTAAATCGGTCATAGCTAGAACATATAACGTACAGATCTAGAAACGGACGAAGTCGAGTCGATAGCCACGTCACTTCTCCTACTTCCGCATCGACATCATTTGTTAGAGCCTGAAGTCTTTTTGATTAGAATTGGTGTTATCGAAGTTGGTTTAATATGATTAACTGTATTGCCAAGAAACGAGTTTTGTTTGAACTACTACTTGAAGTGTGCAAAGATTAGTGAGATTGAAACTTGTTTGGTTGATGTTCTTGCATGTGTAGGTTAAGCTTCTTCGTGGAACAGTCTGAACCAAATCATTAGAAATTGAATCTCAGTTTGATCTCGTGTCATTTGTGAATTTGAGTATGTTCTATTTCAGTTTGATTGAGGACAAGCAAAAGCTTAAGTGTGGGGTATTTTGATGACACTCGATTTAACGTGATTATCAACCTCACCTAAGCGACATTTCCTTGCTTAAGACACAGTTTTTAGGGTAGAATAGTGAATATTCACTCAACCGATCCATCTCATGCCTTTTGTGTTACCTTGGCCCATTTCGGGTCTATTTGATGGTTTTCTAGTGTTTTCGTGTTAGCACAGGTGTTCGCCATCAAATACGGTAGCCAAGGACGTGTCTAAGGCACTGGAACCCCGAAGAATCACACCCGAATCAACCAGAGAAGTCATTCAACTCAAAAGGAGTTCTGCTCTATTTTACACACAGATTTTCGGCGAAAATACCCTTGAGTTTTCGCCAAAAATACAAGAAGGAATCAACTGTCCCTCCCAAGAAGAAGTTTTCGGCGAAAACCTTGGGAAGTTTTCGCCGAGAACCCTAAGCCATTTCAGCCGAAGAAACAGACGGAGCAAGCCAACTTTTCAACAGGTATTTTCGCCGAAAATCTCCTTGTATTTTCGGCGAAAATTCAAGTGAAAATCAGCAGTCGCTCGGTTAGGTTTAAATACAAAAATCAGCGGCTAAACGAGGGCATATCATAACCTACACTCTAAAACGAAAATTGGGAGGTTGAGACTAGAGAGAGAACGAGTGGATAGAGTTCGAGGAGCCAGGAATGGATCGTGATGCCATCCATCCATCTCGGAGAGCCAGTGCTAGGAGTTGAAGATCCAGCAGATTGAAGCTGCAAGGAACCGTCGAAATAAGGTTTTACAGTTCTTCTCTGTCTTCCCTACCTGAGCTGTATTCTTTGTTTGTCTTTGATTCCTCTGTATTGAATATGAGTATCTAAACTCATAGAGCTTAGATTAGATGAACCCTAAGTAACCCAGGGCTTAAAGCGGTCACGGATCGGCGGTGATTAGATTCGAAGTTCATTCAGTTTCTCTTTCATGCTTGATTTGTTCTACATTCTTCGTGTTTCTTGTCTGGTTTGGCCACCTAGATTAGATTCTTGTTAAGCTAAGGATAGAAGCGAACGCTCGCCTTACTTTAAAACACCAAATCGAACAATTAACCTAATCATTGGAGTGTGCCTTTCGTAGGAACCAATTAGGGTTGATCCGTTGCAAGAGTAACTCATTAATCGTTAGAATTTGCACCAGTTAGTTAAGTCATTGCGAGAGGCGACCGTATCCGGGCGGCTAATTAATCGTGGTAGCTAGATCGGATAGAGCGAACGTTCACCAGTCTTAAACCTAAGGGTCAGGAGTTATGATGGTGTCTGTGAACTGAATGAACTAGAATCGAAAATTGCTGGTCTGTTGATTGTCGCTGCTCTGGTGATCTAAGGGGGATTCGAAATCTAAGATTGTCTGTCGTCTGTCTTAGTCAATCACTCAATCTTTCTTCGCTTTAATTTCATTTCAATTTGTCCTTGCAATTTTAGTATAGAAGTCGTGGAACTCACACCATGCACTAAGTGTTTTACCTTGAATTTAATTGCCAACATATTTGAGTAAGGAAGTAGAGGAGACCCGTGGAATACGATCTACCCTAGCTTTACAGCTTGTTAGTTATTTGATTGACCGCTATTCTGCAGTTCATCAGACTTCATCATCAAATGCTCCTACTCCTCCTTTGGATAATCCACCAGTTGTTTTGGTGTTTTGATGGGAGTGTTGTGGAGCTCAAGGCCATGATGTCAATGTTTGTCCTTCCACTACTTTCGAGCCTGACCAAGGTGAATACATTGAGGAAGTAAACTTTGTGCAAGGTCAAGGATTCCATGGTAACTTCAGCCCTCAATGGAACTTTCAAGGGGGTAACTACAACCGCTCTTGGAACTAAGGTGGTGGTTATAACAAGCATAATGAAGGTTACCAAGGTCATGGTAACAAGGGCTATAACCAATGTAGGAGGATACCAAGGCTACACGGGGTATAATCAAGGGTACAACCAAGGTGGTAATCAATGGAATCAAGGAGGAAACCAAAACCAAGGTAACCAAGGTGGAAATCAAAGTGGTGGCCAAGGTTCTAATCCACCGAGAATGTATAACCACAAGGGTAGCGGACCACCTGATTTTAACAAGCCTCCTCAAACCAAAGAGGGTGGATCTCCACCCTCTCAAGAAGACACAAATGCAACTATTCTTCAACTCTTCAAGAATCAACAAGCTTCTATCTCCAATTTAGAGACTCAAATGGGTCATCTTGCCAAGGCACTCTCGTAGAGACCTAAAGGTAGTCTACCCGCTAACACTGAGGTTAATCACAAGGGTCTCAAAGAGCTTATGATGGTAACATTGAGGAGTGGTAACCTAAGGTTGCAAGATCTCAAGGTGATGACTTTGTTGTGGTTGAAGATGTTGACTCCGATGATGACATGGACAATGTTGAAGTTATAGACAAAGGAGCCATGCCTAACGACGCCCCTAAGACTACCAATAAGGTTGGTTCTCAAGAGGCTACGATGAGTGCTACTCCGGTCTCTCTTCCCGCACCGGTTGTGCCTCCATACAAGTCTAATCCGCCTTACCCTTCTCGTTTGAAGCCGAATTTCATGTAGAGGGATTTCAAACGGTTTGTTGAGCTTCTTGATAGGGTGCAATTCACGATGCTTTTTCAGGAGGCAATCACCAAGATGCCTCAATATGTGAAGTTCATGAAAGATGTCTTCACCAATAAACGCAAGTTAACGGATGCAACCTCGGCGAGGCTCAACGAACAATGCTCCGACATTCTCTCTAAGAGGCCACCGAAGAAGCTTAAGGATCCTGGTAACTTTACTATTCCTTGCACTATTGGTGAACATGCAATAGGTAGAGGTTTAGCCGATTTGGGTGCTAGTATTAATGTTATGCCATATTGCATGTTTAAGAACCTAGGCCTAGGGAAACTAGAACCAACCCAAATGAATGTTCAATTAGCGGATAAATCCATGAAATCCCTTCGTGGTATTGTAGAAGATGTGTTGGTTAAGGTTGGTGCTTTTGAATTTCTTGTGGATTTTATGATCCTAGATTTGATTGGAGATGCGGATGTGCCTTTGATTATAGGATTGTCTTTCTTAGCGACCTCTCATGATTTGATTGATGTCTATGGCGGTAGACTTACACTTAGAGTCGATAATGAATGCATGATTTTTTACCGTTCCAGCGGCATGGAATTCACTTTGTCATATGTTAGTCACCATGATCCTAACAATCCCAGTGAGTTTGCTTCTGCTAGCTAACCTTGTTCGTCATAGTATTACAGAGTTGTTTGCGGTTAATGATGTGTAGGAGATAACGAATGAAGGAAAGGAAGTTCACACTCTCGTGTTTCCAAAGACACGACATAAGGCAAAGAAGAAAGGCGTGAAGAAGTCACCCGAGAGGAACAAGGAGGCCACACCAATTGGTGAGATGAGTAAGTCTAAGAAACCACCCGATGAAAGGAACCACTCCAAGTGGCTTGGCCCCTTCTCTGTTGCCCACACTTCTCATCCGGGAAACTCAAGCTCATACCCCTTGAAGTTGGTAAGATTCAAATCAAGTTTCGTCTACCATTTGAATGTAACGAAATCTACTTCAAAGAGGTAATGAGTTGGGATGGTTTTCCTTAGCCTACCCTTTGCTTTGTCGAGCTTACGACGTTAACCAAGCGCTTCTCTATAGGCAACCCGAGTGCTTTCTCATTTTTTTTGCTTAGTCTTTGTGTGTGTTTGTGTGCGTGTTCTTGTTTTCTTTGGAGTCCTTGAGGTTTAGAGGTGGTTCTTGGTCTATGATATTGTAATATCAAGGTTTAAACGAAGCAAATCATTATGAAGCCTCCCAATCCTGTAATTATCCCGCAGCCAACATTTTGAAAAAGAAAAAAGTGGAAGCTAACCTAGATCTCCAAAAAAAACTATATCGAAGAGCAATATTGAAGTGACTTTGAAGAAAAGAATAACTTTTACATCTTAGTATTTTAGCTCATGAATCCACCATTATTGAGAGGGCAAAAAAAAAAAAAATGAGTACCACTAATGATTATTATCTAAATACATGAGAGAAAAAATTGATATTGTCAAGAATGGACCAGTCGTTGGACCGATCTAACAAAAGGTTTAAGAGTTTAAGGTCTGGCCGAGGTAAGACCGTAAAAATCGGTGCAACAACCGGTTATACTATTAATTTGAAAAATAAAAGTTACTATTGGTAATTTCCTAAAACTTAGGTACTAAAAACTAGAAAAACAAATTTAGTTAAATTGAGATTTATAGAACCCAGATCTAACACTTTGCATTCTTTTCCCATTCCTTTCGTTGGTCTCATCTCTTCTTCAAAACTCCTCCTTTTCAATCATCTATGGTCAATCTTCTTCTTCTTAGTATTAATTCTACAAAGGGTTAATACACCTTTTTGCCCCTCTACTATGCAAAGTTAACAAACATACCCTTTTACTATTTTCTAACCGATTTAACACCCTCTACTTTAAAAAGTTTAACAAATATGCCCTACAATTTTCTTTTCATATATTTTTCGTCTAATAAGTTGATTATACGTGCTACGTCATATTATTTTTCCACAACATCACTAATCGGGATGTCCACAAGGTGAAAATATTTAAATTTAAAAGAAAAGAAAACGGAAAATCATTATAATCACCATTATGTACAGATGTGTTTTTGGGTATTCCTTTTTCTTTTTCTTTCTAATTTAAATAATTTTGGTTTGTGAACATTCCAATCAACGATAAGGTATACAAATAATATGAAGTAGCACTATAATCAACTCATTAGACGAAAAATAGATGATAAGATAAATGGAGAGACATATTTGTTAAAATTTTCAAAGTAGAGGGTGTTAAATCGGTTAGAAAATAGTAAAGGGGTATGTTTGTTAACTTTGCATAGTAGAGGGGCAAAAAGGTGTATTAAACTCTAATCATCAAGCTAACCTTAATAAAGGTATTAAATTCCTAAGCCAAAATCAGAAATCGCAGGACTTGAAACAGTCTGGCTGCCGGCCGGCCGAGGGAGGAGAGAATAAGGCGACGACCTAAAAGTGATCCGACGAGAGGTGGATGCAATAACGAAGGAAAAAAGCAATGATTTGAGAGAGCAACTGAGATATTTTCCGAATGATAGAGGAGTAAGGATTTGCGATCCAGGGCTTGCTGAAACCGAAACAATTAGTTCTGAAAAACTAAGCAGAAGGAATAAGTGGAAGGTTGCAAAATTAACAGAGAATATCAGTCGGATCAAAGGTCTAGGTTAAACACAAACACACACCATACCTCTGCCATCTTCCCTTCAGGGCCTGCAGTTATTTTGTGGGATAGCAAGAGATTCATCCTTTTTGGAATTTGGACCCAACCCACATTCCTCCACCATCCCCTACATTTTTTGTATCAAGTAATTTTCTTTTTCCCAATAATAATAATATTTCTCTGTTCTGGAATCCATTAGAAATTCATATGGAATATTGTGAAGAGAAACCTATTGTTCCCCTGCCTTGTCTCTCCTAAATTTCTCTCTCAACTCGTTTTCTTCCTCCCCTCTTTTGGGTTGTTGACTTCCCTCCTTCTACATTTCCAATCAGATCCACTTCCAGGTGACTTCATAGTTCGTGACAATCTCTTTTTTTATGAATTGGCTGGGTTTTGGCATTATGATTTCTTTTTCAGCTTTTCTATTTCTGGTTTGTTCTTGGAACCATGATGTCATTGAATTGTTCATTCAATTTCTGCACAAAATTAGCAACTTGGTTAAATTCTTATTCTATATATGATGAAGAGGTGCTACAGACTTTTCCAATTTCAAAGAAGCCAAATGTCAATTGTGTTTTGCTACTACACATTTTCATAGCCTTTGACTTGCCTGATCTCTGGTCTTCATAAATTGATTACTTGTAGGGAATTTCTTTCATGGCCTTTAGTGGTGAAAGAGGAACGGCTACTTTTCTCTGACTTAACAGTGGACGATTCTTTGGATTCTTTAGAAAACATGAGTGCGGTTCAGAAATGGAAGTGCTCCTGGTCTCTAACTGCTGCAATTGCTTCAGCTGTGGCATTGGTTTCAATAGTTTCTTTATTCTTGTTTCCTGTTGATCCTTCATTTGATTACTTGAGGATTTGTGAAGCAACTCAGACTAGATGTGTCCTTCCTAACGGAACACTTGGACGCGGAATTGGACATGTTTGGCCAAATTTACAACCCAGGGTAGATCTACACCTTAGCTTTCCTGTTGATTTGCACGGGGCAGTGGTTTATCGTAAGGCACCATGGAAGGCTGAGATTGGGCGGTGGCTTTCAGGGTGTGATTCAATTACTAAGGAAGCCACCATTTCCGAGGTAGTGAGATGTTGTCTTATGATTAGTTTGTCTTAGTTGTATTTGTCAATTGCTCAATCTTCAATCGAAGTAGTTGTTACTAAGATGTAGAGGTGCGTGATAATGATTTGAGTGTTTTTTTTATCTGCATATGATTGCTTTCTATTATTATCATTTGAAACTATAGTCTAATTACTCTGTGTACTGTTACAATCCTTTGTAACGATGTGCCAGTTGACATCATATGTGATTACTGTTCCCGTGGCAGATAATAGGTGGAAGGGGCTGCAAAGATGACTGTAATGGTCAAGGTGTTTGTAACTACGAATTGGGAAAATGTCGATGCTTCCACGGATATGGAGGTGATTTGAGTTCAGTTTTCCATATGTTTTTCCCTGATTCTCAATGTTGCTTGAGTTTTCTTCACTGTCTCCTTTGTCCTGATTTTGTTTAGAGTCGTGCGTTCTTGGAAAATTCTTCTCTTTAAGAAAAAGAAATTTGATTGCTGCCTTCCAAGTTATTACTGTGGCATCCCTCTGTCTTGAGAGTGGTTGCACATGCCATGGACCGGATATTCTGGCCAATAACTGATGCTCATGTCAAATACAGTTACACTTATTCATGATCTAGGTCCTCACTCAACTTTTAGGCACTCATTGTCATCATAACTGCTCTATCCTATAATGCAGCAGGAGTGAGCTCTGTAAGTTTTTTTTTTGTTGCTTGTTTCATAAGATTTTTCAGTATGCACTGCCGAGGAAGTGTGAAACACAAAAAAACTTGCAGCCATGTATTTTGTCAATTAGTCATCAAGGCATGGGTGGAAATTGTCTATTGTTGTGAAGATTTCTTTTGATAAGCCAATGGCCACTCACAAGGAAGCATACAGAAACTAAACTTTAGGAAAAAAATTAATAAAGTTATTACTCGGTTCCTGATCCTGAAGAAAACTGCTTATCAATAGTGTCACCATTGCTGATGGAGTAGGGGAAGGATGCTTTGAGAGAATGCAGTTAACATGCAACCATCCTACTACCCCGGAGCAACCATATGGTCGATGGGTTGTTTCAATTTGTGCAACTCACTGTGATACAACAAGAGCTATGTGCTTCTGTGGTGAGGGTACAAAATATCCAAATCGTCCTGTGGCAGAAGCTTGTGGTTTTCAAGTGAAGTGAGTGCAATGGCACTGTTCTTTTCCCAATTTGACATTTTTTTCATGTTTTCTTGGGAGAAATTTGTGTAATCTCTGGCTTATTGTACCTATTCAGCTTACCTGTTGAACCTAATGCTCCCAAATTGACGGATTGGACAAAAGCTGACCTTGAAAATATTTTCACTACAAACATAAGCAAAGCAGGCTGGTGCAATGTTGACCCTGCCGAAGCATATGCTTCTAGGGTGAAATTCAAAGAGGAATGTGATTGCAAGTACGATGGTCTTTCTGGGCGATTTTGTGAAGTGCCTGTAGAAAGTGTCTGTATAAATCAGTGCTCTGGACATGGGCATTGTCGTGGTGGCTTTTGTCAGGTTTCATTTTCTTCTATATTCTTTTTACTAATTCCAGGCACATGGTAAACAATTTCTTGTGATGGTGAGATTAAAGGCTTAGTTGTTATCGGTAAGAGCAATATCCCAGGAAGTTTAGCGTGCATGTGTTACTTTTATAAGAAATTAATCAACCGTAATTTGGGAAATGGAAAAAAAGATGATCCATGAATTATATATCAAAGTAGAATTTACTCTGTAGAGGTCAGGCAAATATATGATAAAAATAAATTGTTATTTGTTGCAGTATCTTGCTTTTGGACATTTGAGCTATTGTTCTCGTACCACTTCTCATACTTGTTTAGCATTTGGGCTCATTAGTAAAGTAGGTTATCTTCTGAAAAGTTATCAGTTGGATCTTTCGGCTCTGATCCCGACCAAGTGTATTATAGAGAGTAATTCATGTAGTGGATTAATTTTATAGCAATTGATTAACGTGTGATGTAAAAGATATTTTCCCTGAATTGGTTTTTGTGTTTTATTATGGAGGCAAAACCTCATATGTATACAGATGGAAGGATAGGTACTGAGAAATCAGTGTCTTATCTTAATTAGGGTAAGCTACCTAATCAGTTTCCTACTAAATAGGAGATATTAATAAGCATACAAAGTCAAGCCTCATTTCTACAACGTGCACAAACTAAATTGTGCCTTGTAGTAAAAAGTAATTTGGCATCGCAAAGCATCTTGAGTTCACACTCTGTCTTATGTCTTTAATTGGCAATTCATCACTAGTAAAGTTTGTCATATTATCCTTCGAAATGTAGCAACTGATCTAATTATATAAGCATCTTGTTTCAGTGTCGCAGTGGATGGTATGGGATAGATTGCAGCATTCCTTCTGTTCTATCGCCACTAAGAGGGTGGCCTAGGTGGCTTCAACCTTCTCAGCTTAATATTCCTGAAAACGAGAATGGGACCACTAAACTATTCAATCTTAATGCTCTTGTGAAGAAGAAGAGGCCCCTGGTTTATATATATGATTTGCCTCCAGAGTTCAATAGTCTGCTTCTAGAGGTAAATTTGGCATTAGCTTTGTTTCTTTTTGTATCATATAAGTTAACATCTCACTTATATTATTACTTTGGTGCCTTAGGGGAGGCATTTTAAGCTCGAATGTGTGAACAGAATTTATAACAATAAGAATGCAACAATATGGACCGATCAACTTTATGGATCGCAGGTATGACAAAGTATTGCTGGCTGGTCTTCTTGGGATAAGTTGAACTGATCAACATTATGAATCTGCCACTTTATATCCACATTTCTATTCTCTGATTAGTTAATATTGGCATTTTGAACCAATGCAATTGGTACCTTCAACTTTTGAACGATGCTGGTGCTATTTTATCTTTGTTTGACAACTTATAACGTTGGATTGTGACCTACACTATAATTTAAAAGGATCTTATTTGTTGGTGCTAAATATGCAGATTGCAATGTACGAAAGTCTTTTAGCTAGTGCACATCGTACATTGAATGGTGAAGAAGCTGACTTTTTCTATGTCCCTGTTCTTGATTCATGCATCATCACTCGAGCAGGCGATGCACCACACTTAAGTTTGGAGGTATGTTCTAGAGAATCAATATAGTGAAAATGTTTTTCAATCTTTTTGGTTTGTATATTTGTGGTAGCCCTAGTGAATGGTTTAGTTATGCTTTTGCCTATAATTCTTCTCTTTAATGTTTTGTAGAAGTGCTGCAGCTTATATGTTTCCTGTTCTTCAACTTTTTTTTTTTTTTTTTTGATAAAGGGGATTGATTATAGTAATAACCATGAGCCGACATATTAACTTTTTTATGATATCTTGCCCTTTTTCAGTTGATATTAATCTTCTTTCATCTTGTACGCTTATTTTAACTTTTTAATTGGAATAGTATGAAGAGAATGATCTCCATGGATCATATCTACTTCCCATCCATAGAAAGCTGTTTCTGCATATTGTTAACTCCTTTTCATATAGCAGAAGGGAATAACGGGAAGATGGGTGCATATCAAGTTTATTTTGTTCTTTTCTGGATGTACGTAAGTTACTATGGTGTATAAAAAGAATGGTGACCTTTGATACTCTAATGTGGTCTAACGATTGGTTACACATTATGGAGTTTGGTTAACATGTTTGGAACACGACGGAGAAAAATAGGCTTTCCAAGAGCTGGATTCCTTCTATACCTTCATGTGTGACTTCCAATTTTCAGGAACATAGGGGCATAAGGAGCTCTTTAACGTTGGAGATTTATCGGAAGGCATATGATCATATAGTTGAGCATTATCCTTATTGGAACCGTTCAATGGGCAGAGACCACATTTGGGTATGCTTAACTTTTGCTCATTATAACTAGGGAAGTAGGGATATCTTAACAGAACAAATGCTGATTATCTCTGCTTTTGGATTAGTAAATTACCATAAGCTAATTATGTGTCCATGATCTACAGTCTTTTTCATGGGATGAAGGTGCTTGTTATGCTCCTAAGGAGATATGGAACAGCATGATGTTGGTTCATTGGGGAAATACAAATTCTAAGCATAATCATTCAACAACAGCCTATTGGGCTGATAACTGGAATAACATCACTTCTGATAGAAGAGGCACCCATCCATGCTTTGATCCTGACAAAGATCTTGTACTTCCTGCCTGGAAACGCCCTGATGCTAGTTCCTTGAGCATGGGACTTTGGGCTCGGTATGTTCTATAACTATTTCTTGTAAAGTAATTCAGGTGTTGGTATTCCAGAATCATTTAATCTATGTGAAGATAGGCCTTGATACTGAAGTGAATAAATGGGTGCTAAATTAAATGAAGGAATATTCCTCTCTTTGTACAGGCCTCTTCAGAAGCGGAAGACATTATTCTACTTCAATGGAAATCTTGGACTAGCGTATGAATATGGAAGACCAGAAGCATCGTAAGTAAATGAGATGCTGCCTATGATTTTAACAAGACAATTTAATATATGTTAGGACATTAATAGCTTTATTCAAGTACCATCATTTCCCTTAGTTGCGCTGTAATATGTCTGTACCAGATCCCGTCGTACTATACCCTTCCCTCCAGCACTAGTAGTGAAGATTTTGGGGGAAAAAATTTCCTTGATACTTTGATTAGAGAGATATTATAGATACATATAGGTCTTGGATTAGAGACCTACCTAAAGTAGAAAATCTATACATAATATCTTCCTATTTAGCTAACTACAAATTAGGAGATAAATATGGAAGTTAGCTAACTTTAATATTATTCTCGATATTTCTACACTCCCCCTCAAGCTTGGGAGTATAAACATTAAACATCCCAAGCTTGGACAATAACCACTCGAACAAATCCCGTGCGAGGGCTTTCGTGAGGACATCAGCAACTTGTTGTCTTGTAGGCACGTAGCTCAAATCGACTACACCTTGCGTCACCTTTTCGGATATAAAATGCCGATCGATCTCAATGTGTTTAGTTCTATCATGATGCACTGGATTTCGAGCTATACTTATAGCAGCTTGGCTGTCACAGTACATCTTTACAGTGCTGTGTTCTGAAACTTTTAGCTCATTCAACAGTCTTTGAAGCCACATTGCTTCGCAAATCCCTTTCGCAAGTGCTCTATACTCCGACTCTGCACTGCTTAATGATACCACAGCCTGTTTTTTGCTTTTCCAAGTTACTAAATTTCCCCATACATATGAACAATATCCCGTAGTAGACTTCCGATTGGTTAATTCCCCAGCCCAGCTTGCATCAGAATATACATCAATGTGCCTGCTGTTATGTTTTTGGAAGAATAACCCTTGTCCTGGAGTAGTCTTGAGGTATCGGAGAATTCTCATGACAGCTTCAAGATGCTCTTCGTTAGGTGAGTGCATATACTGACTCACAACGCTCACAGGAAATGCAATATCGGGACGAGTGTGGGACAAGGTAAATCAGTCTGCCCACGATTCTTTGATATCTCCCCCTGTCAACAGGTGGGATTTCTGCAGTAGTAGTAAACCTCTTGTTTGCTTCCATAGGTGTGTTTATGGGCTTACAGTCCAACATCCCTGTTTCTTTAAGAAGATCTAGTATGTACTTACGTTGAGACACAACAAGTCCTTCCTTCGACCGAGCCACTTCCATTCGAGAAAATATCTCAGTTCTCCGAGATCTTTAATCTCAAATTCCTTGGCAAGCTTCCTTTTCAGGTCTTCTATTTCTTCCAAATCGTCTCCTGTAAGGATTATATCATCAACGTAAACAATCAGAATAGATGACATTCCACACTTCTTATTGTGCTTGATGAACAAGGTGTGGTCAGCTTGGCATTGCAGATATCCATTTAACTTCACAGCTTCAGTAAATCGCTCAAACCAAGCTCGAGGAGACTGTTTGAGACCATAAAGAGCTTTATGAAGTCTGCAAACTGTGGTAGTACCTCTCCTAGTGAATCCCGGTGGTAAGTTCATATAAACTTCTTCTGATAAATCGCCATTCAGAAACGCATTTTTAACATCCATCTGAAATAGCGGCCAGTTAAGATTAACTGCCAAGGACAGCAGAACACGAACAGTGTTGAGCTTTGCTACTGGTGCAAAGGTCTCCTGGTAGTCGATCCCATATGATTGAGTGAAACCTCTAGCCACCAACCTTGCTTTGTACCTCTCTATATTGCCATCAGCCTTATATTTCACAGTAAATACCCATTTGCAGTCCACCGGCTTCTTTCCAATCGGTAGATCCACAAGACTCCATGTTTGATTTTTTTCGAGCGCTCGTATTTCTTCCTCAACCGCCATCTTCCATTGCGGATTTTCAAATGCCTGATCAATGGTTTCTGGAATTTTTACCGAATCCAGATTACTAACAAAACTCTTGTACCTTGCACTCAATTTCTCATGCGAGACCCAATTTCCAATAGGATACTTCGTCGTGCAGCTCCTCACACCCTTCCTGTGAGCTATCGGCAATTCTAAATCATCAACATTAGGAATAGAGAGAGTATGTTCACTCATACCTTGTGCTTGCATGTTCTCAGGCATAGAGTCCAGAGAAGAAGGCTGACTCGGTTGAGCGTGTGTGATGGCTTCTACTTGCTCTCGGGGTCTGCGCTTATACACCTGCAACTCCTTTGTTGTGGGGAGGTCTTCACCTTCTTGTTGCTGCTGTATATCCAACTCAGTACTTGGATTAGGGTTGTCAGGTTCTTCCATAACAGTTGGAACATCATGTGGAGAAACTCCTTCACCTGTATCACTAGTAGGTTCAGGAAGAAGGCTCCATAACTGAGATTCACCAAACGTTTCCCCTGAATCTCAGGACGTGTAAAATATGGCTGTGTTTCGAAGAATGTGACATCAAGAGTATTGTAAACCTTCTTTGTTACAGGGGCAGAAACACTTATAACCTTTCTGAGATGTTGAATATCCCAAAAAAACAGTTTTAATGGCTCTAGGGTCTAACTTTGTGCGATGAGAAGGTAAAACATGCACAAAGGCAGTACAACCAAATATGCGTAGGTCGAGGTTGGAGGTCAAGGCTCGGAGATGGGGATATTTTTCTTGAAGTAGGTCACGTGGGGATTGGAAGTTAAGGACACGGCTCGGAGTACGATTGATGATATAGGTGGCTGTAAGAATTGCATCCCCCCATAGGTACTTAGGCACGTGATTAGTAAACATGAGGGCTCTAGCTACCTCTAACAGATGTCTATTTTTCCTTTCCGCGATTCCATTCTGTTGCGGAGTCTCTACACATGAGCTAGTTTGAACAATCCCTTGGTCTTTCAAGAAGGATCCTAGGGTATGATTGAAGTATTCCCTAGCATTATCACTGCGGAGTACCTGAATTTTGGTATTAAACTGGGTATGAATCATCCTGTGAAAGTCTTGGAACACTGCAGTAGTTTCAGATTTTTGTTTCATAAGGTAAGTCCAAGTCGTTCTTGTATGATCATCGATGAAGGTAATGAACCACCTAGCACCATTAAGGGTTGGATGAGTGGGACCCCATATATCGCTATGGATGATTGAGAAAGGATTAGTGGGTTGGTATGTAAGGCCGGAGTAAGGAGATGTGTATGTTTGGCAAGCTGACATATTTCACACTGATAGGAATTTGGATTTTTATTGATAAACAAGGATGGATATAGTCTTTGCAAATAGTGAAAGTTTGGATTCCCATCGAAAATGCCATAACATAACTAAATCATCTAGGCTGGAAACAAAAACAGTATTGCTGTGACCTCCTTTGACTTGTTCTTGAAACTGATCTTCTACTGGCTGCCCCTTGAGAAGATAAAGGCCATCACACAGCTCAGCGTTGCCAATCATCACTTTGGACTCCATGGCCTGTAATTCACACAAATTTGCACAAAAATTAGCTGTACAATCTAAATCCTTCGTCAATTGGCTGATTGAAATAAGGTTACAGCTGAGTTTTGGCACATAACACAGGCTTCAAAATAATATTATGATTGAGATGAGCTTCTCCGACTCCCTCAACTGGTGCTAGGCTGCCGTTGCAACTCTCACATTACTCTTGGAATCATACGGTTTAACATTAGTAATTAAGTTAAGGTTGCTGGTCATGTGAGCATTTGCTCCTGAGTCTAGAATCCAACAATCTCGGTTTTTTGTATTTGAAACATAAGTAGCTGTATGAATACCTTGAGTAGCTAGCAAGCTTGAGGTATTAGATGAGGTTTTAGATGTACCAGCACCCGAGAATTGAGAAATCATATGTTGAAGAATCTCCATTTGATCTCTAGAGAGTTGACCACCATCCGACTCTGTTTTTGCACCAGATTCGACCTTGGCTGAGTGGGCAGCCTTTCCCCTTCTTTCTGACCGCGGCTTCCAATCTGCAGGTCTACCGACAAGTTTCCAGCATTTTCCTTTGGTGTGCCACAGCTTCTTACAGTGGTCACAAAATGGGATGTCTTCTCCGCTCGAGTTGTTCTTTGGGTTTTGAGTAGCTATTGCAGATCTTCTGGTCTCTTGAACCATCATTGCTGAGTTTTCCATCTGAGTTTTTAGTCTCAGTAACCATGAGCCCACGCCTGTACTCCTCTCTCCTTATTTCAGAGAATGCTTCTTTCAAGGTAGGAAAGGGCTTCATGCTCATGATTCTGCTTCTCGCATCATCAAGGCTTTGGTTTAAGCCCAAGAGGAACTGCATCGTCCTCTTCTTCTCCACAAACTTCTTGAAGAGCTCTGAGTCCTTAGGAGTCTCCCATGGCTGAACTTCATACAAATCGAGTTGGAGCCATAATCTGCCCAGCTGATTGTAGTACTCAACAGTGGACAAATCTCCCTGCTTAAAGTTATACAACCTTGTCTCCACCTCATGTAAGGCAGCTGAGTTGTCGACCGTCGAGTAGGTAGCTTTGACGTCATCCCACACATCTTTCGCAGACTGGTGAAGAAGATAGTTCTCTCCTATGTTGGTGTTCATGGAGGTAATAAGCCAGCATCTGACAAGGTTGTCATGTTCGAACCAGGTTTGATATGACGAATCGGTCTCACTAGGTTTAGTTGCAGAACCTGTGATATAACCGATCTTCCCTCTGCCGGCGATATGCATCTGCATGGATTGAGACCATTGAAGGTAGTTTCCTCCATCCAGCTTCTGTATAACCATACTCCCGGAATAGGGTTCATGAGATATTGTTGTTTGAGGAGCAGTAGCTTTTGCTCCGGACGTAACTTCGCCATCACCCGTAACTGCTGACATGGTGATTAATCAGAAAATTTTATAGAAAAGAAGAAGAAGAAGAAGAAGAGCTTGGCGGAAAAAGCTTGAGCAGCGGCAGTGGTAGGTTAAAACCGCGGCTCTGATACCATGAAGATTTTGGGGGAAAAAATTTCCTTGATACTTTGATTAGAGAGATATTACAGATACATATAGGTCTTGGATTAGAGACCTACCTAAAGTAGAAAATCTATACATAATATCTTCCTATTTAGCTAACTACAAATTAGGAGATAAATATGGAAGTTAGCTAACTTTAATATTATTCTCGATATTTCTACAAGTAGGTATTTGGATTTGAGAACCAATGTGATAATGGTTTACTCAAATTTCCTTTTGAAGGCTTTCATAATTTATAATCGACATTGCTATATGCATTCAGGTATAGCTTGGGCATCAGGCAGAAACTTGCTGAAGAGTTTGGATCAAGTCCTAACAAGGATGGGAAGCTTGGGAAGCAGCATGTAGATGATGTAATTGTAACACCAATGCGCACGGAAAATTATCATGTTGATCTAGCAAGTTCAATATTTTGTGGAGTATTGCCAGGAGATGGTTGGAGTGGTCGTATGGAAGATAGCATCTTGCAAGGGTGTATTCCTGTGGTCATTCAGGTACATTTATTTCTGCATAGCCCTATTCGTGGTGACTCCCTTTATAAGTAAGAAATCCATTTCAAGGACAAGTTCTAAATAGTTGTAATGTTGTTTTCACGAAGTTGGATGCTTACTGAATAGTTATCTTTCATGATAATCCTGAATACAAGATGTAATTTGTTAGGTTCATCTTTTCTTGTTTCTTTGTGCTTAGGATGGGATTTTCCTGCCATATGAGAATGTGCTCAACTATGACAGTTTTGCGGTCAGAATTCAAGAAGACGAAATACCAAACTTGATAAAAGTTCTGAGGGTAATTATGGTTCATACATCTGTACATAGGGATTCTGTAGTGAAAATAGATGAAATATTAAGTGTCATGTTACTGGCTTCCTGTAGGCATTCAATGATACAGAAATTAAATTTAAGTTGAGGAATGTACAGAAAATATGGCAGAGATTCGTGTATCGCGATTCATTGTTACTTGAAGCGGAGCGACAGAAAAGTGAACTGGGATTTGTGGCGGATTGGGCAGTTCAAGTATTGAAATTGACAGGGGATGATGTCTTCACAACATTTCTCCAGGTACTATAGCTTCTTGCCCTGGGCTACTTAAATTAGTTCCTCAAGAGTTCATCTCATTCGAGTTTGAAATTGAAGTTGGAAATAACAGTGGTGCATGTTCTCTAATGTGATTGTTGATAAATACCAAATTGTTTAATCAACTCTCCCCTTTCCGCCATTACTGTTTTTGAGTTGGATACAATGGAAAAAGTATATTGTGCATAGTGGAACTGGTTTCCACAACAATCATTCACATTAAAGGAACAACAGAAAGCTATGGTATTTGTCAAGCTGATAGTCATTACTCTAATATTTGTCAAGCTAATAGTCATTGCTCTAATACAACCTAATGGTTACGAAGCACGTGCTACTACATGTGGGTTCAACTTGCATCATATCATTCAAGGTTTTGAATTCGTAAATGAGAGGTTGTTTATCAGATTATGTTGAGAACTCTTTTGATGTTTATGTGTTGGTTCAGATTCTGCACTACAAGCTGCACAATGATCCATGGAGGGAGCAAGTTGGTGATGGGAATAAAGATTTTGGATTACCTCGAGAATGCTTAAGGGAAGGAAGGAAATGAAAGGATCCATGAAAGTAACTAAAAACAACACATGAAAAGACAAAATACACTAAAAAACTAGCAGATTAGAGAAGAGATGATTGCGTTGGAGGAGAAAGGCAAAGCTTTTCTATGAATGATTTGGGAATACAGTCATGCATTAATTATGGGAATGTACATTTGAAAAAGAATGTACGTGTGATTGATTAGTTTAGGAGATTGTGATTTTTTTGTTAATAGAAAGAATAGTAGCATGTATTTTGTTTAGGCTTTCGTGATGGGGCTAGAACTGAACATATATATCATATTGAAAGCTTGTGTTCTGAGATCAACTTAAGCTCCATGTGAACTCCTTTTAAAACTTATCTTTGTCTCGTTTCATTTTATTGTAGTTCTTATCCTGTACAGTCCATTGGTATAGATGATTAGGTTGTAAACTCACACATTAAGGAAGGTGGCAATATCAAAGGAAGGACTGGAGAATTTTATATAAACATGCAATTACAATGCCATCATTAATTATTGTTGAATTTAAATTAGTCTCTTTGTAGTTTGAATAGATGAATCTATAGAATTTATTGATTCCTTATATATACAGAGGAGGAGACCTGAAAATTGGGAATAATATATTGATGGTGCATGAACTGGTAAGTGCATATCACCTGAAAAATACTACTCCTAGATGCGCTTTGAAGATTGACTTGCGTAAGGCTTTTGACTCAGTACATTTAGGGTTCCTGATTAAAGTTCTTACAGCTATGGGGTTCCCTGTTCTCTTTGTCAAATGGATCAAGAGTTGTATAGAGAGTGTGATGCTAAGTGTGGGTTTTAATGGCAGTTCTATGGGGTATTTTAGCAGTAAGAAAGGCCTGAGGCAGGGAGATCCTCTCTCCCCTGCCCTGTTCGTGATTACGCTGGAAATTCTTCACTGCCTCCTTCATAAGGTTACTGCAGCTAGTATAGTACCATATCATTCTAAATGCAAAAAACTTGACATTGTTCAGTTGTGTTTTGCTGACGATTTAATGGTGTTCACCAATGGTACTCTAGAGGGTGTTAAGGGGATTCATCAGGTGTTGAGTAGTTTTTACAAAATAACTGGATTGTGCATTGATCCTGACAAATCAGAGATCTTCTACTCTTCCATAGTTAATAATGTTGTCAGGTCAGATATTACTCAGCTCACAAGGCTTCAAGAAGGGAGATTGCTTGTCAGGTATTTAGGGTCCCCCTCATATATGGAAAACTTAGCTCTAAAGAATGTGAGTTACTGGTAGATAGAATCACCAAAAAATAAGTGGCTGGAAAGTGAGGACATTGAGTTATGCTGGCAGATTATTACTTGTCAGTACTGATCTTACAACATTTAATCAGTTCTGGATGGCGGTTTTTTTGTTGCCTAAATTTATGATTAAGAAAGTCGAGAGAAAGTGCAATGAGTTCTTCTGGAAAGTGGGAGTAGATGGACGGAAAAAGCTAAAGTCCCTTGGAAGGAGTTGGCTAGACCTAGAGCTGAGGGGGATTAGGATTGAAAGACCAAAGCTCATGGAATGTAGCTTATATTGCCATACACATCTGGAATTTACTCTCCCAGGCAGGTTCGATTTGGGTGTCTTGGGTCCAGTTTTACCATATTGAGTAGGGTCTGTATGGAGTTGTAAAGGACAGCCTTATCACTCATGGATATGGAGGAGAGTTTTGAAAAATAGAGTTGCTATTCATCCTCATATTTCTGTCCACAATGGTTCAGTTCAGTGGGATGGTAAGATAATAGCTAGATACTACGTGACTGAAGTTTGGGATTCTCTGAGAGATAAACTAGCTGATGTGGACTGGTATCAATTGGTGTGAGGGAACCCCATCATCCCCAAACATTAGCTGGTGGATGTTGCTAAGGTGAGTAACCAACTTCATCTCAGTCAGAATGCCAGCGTTTTGTGGAGAGCATTTTATGCTAATATTTAGTATGAGCGGTGTAATAGGAATGCTAGCGAAAGTACAAGGACAGCTAGAGTTTTACTTTCTTGTGTTTTTCTTTTTGATGTTTGAGTGTTGAATTGGATTAAGTTGAATCGAACACCTTATTTTTAAGGGAGATGAGGATATGAGATACGGTTCTTCACGTACAGTCCAGTGTTTTGTAGTCCTTTCCGATTAGGGTTTTTCCTAATCCGGTTTTCTGATAAATAAAATCTCTAATTATTCATAAAAAAGAGAGGAGATGAAACTTGATAAAATAATATGAGAACTTTACATATATCTCATTATAGAGGGTTAGTGTTTTGATGAAACGAGGGCCGCAACTAACGGGAAAAGGCAGAGTATATTGAATAGGTACAAAAAAGTGTAGCCAAACCTTTCATGAGAGCGTTAAACATAGCCAAAATTATTTGTGTCACACTGTTTAGACCAAATTTTAATTTTTTTACGATAAGAGTAGCCGACATCCATTAAAATTTTAACACTATTAGTGACAACGCAATCAAAGATGACGTGACATCCACTTGACCGATCAACAAGATGCCACGTCAGATGCCATGTCATTATTTAAAAATAAATAAAATAAAAAATAAAATTTGAAATGTAAATAAAAAATTAATTTAAAAATTATTATTCTTCTTTCTCCTTCCACCACGGCCGCCGTCGCTCCACCCTACCCTCACCGACACCCCCCAATCCCCCTCACCTCACCGACACCCTCAATCCCCCTCACCGACACCCTCACCCCCTCACCTATCGATCTGGGCAGATCTAGAGACTAGAGACAGGGGAGAGCTTAGGATTGGGGATGGGATTGGAATCGCCCCCATTCGTCGTCTCCGACTCTCCCATCTCCTTCTTCGTCCAACATCAATCTCCCATTCGTTGATGGAGCTCAACGCAAAGGCCTCCGCCCCTCGCTCTCTCTCACGCACGAGGACGGCTGGAGAAATGCTAACCCTCGATTGCCAAGTGACCTAGTCCAGCCTGCTGCAGCGAGAATGAAGGGGATGTCGGCTTAGGGTTCTAGGTTAGCTGGGGGAAGGTGGAAGTTTGCACGGAGCCCGAGGTTAAGTCTGACGGCGCAAGAAAGAGAGGGAAGGGAGATCCGATCGACGCTTTGAGAGTGGACAATGAGGAGGACATGTAACTCGTCGGCGGAGGCTTCACTCGATCAGGGAAAGATGATGAACCCAACACACCCCTCATTCTCCCTTTCTCATCAAACAGGGGTGGTCGGAGGTAGGTGTGGTGGCGGAGCTCTTGCCGGAGATGAAGGAGAAGTTAGGGAATTATTTTTAATTTTAATGTTTATTTGGTGAATAATTTTTAATTAAAATTAATTATGTGGCAAAATGTTGGACACATCAGCGGACACAACATTTTGGGGGTTAAATTTCCGTTAACTTGGACGGAAAAGTTAACAGAAAACAAAACATTGCCATTTTTGGGATTACGAATAGTTTTGGTAGACCTGGCAAATCGGGCGGGTCGGGTTGATTTGGGCGGGTCACTACGGGCTACGGGTTATTTCGGGTTGGGTCATTCGGGTCACGGGTCGCCATATTTGAAAATTGACCCTAACCCTAAACTTTCGGGTCGGGTTGCGGGTCATTTCGGGTTACAAGCACTTTGAGTCATAAAAAAATTTAAACATCATCATCACAAATTTATTTAAAACAAATAGACTCAAATTAAACTAATAAACTATGAATGTAAGAGGTAGAAATATGTATAAAATTATAGTTCATAGCTTATACAACATGTATAGAACACACATACTAATGGTGTAAGTTATACACAATGCACTTGAACCGATGATGTAAGATAATGCATGAGGATGTTAAAAGTGTTAAAAAGTAGTTTTGGAACATAATTTCATATCAAATATATACCATATTATGGTTTTGTGAAAATTTTACAACAATTAATGTTGTTAGTAATGACATCAATGATTTTTAGTGACATTCGACATGGCATATGTTGAGTATAATATTTGTGATATGTATTATTTATGATTTATGACTTACATGATAAAAGAATCAAAATGACAAAAGTTATAAAATTGAAAATCATAAATCATAAATAAGACTACATATTAAATTAGCACATAAGTGACATTGAAAATAGTAATATTTATAGGTACTATAAAGATTTTTCGGGTCAACGGGTCGACCCTAAACCCGACCCTAACCCACCCAAAAAAAATTCGGGTTTTCGGGTTAGGGTCATCTCGGGTTCGGGTCCCAAAATAGCAAACCCAACCCTAAACTTTCGGGCGGGTTCGGGTTGAGTCAACGGGTCGGGTCCAATATTGCCAGGTCTAAGTTTTGGCTATGTTTAACGTTCACTACAAGAAAACAACACATTAGTCACAGTTTTTTTGTGCCTTTAGTCACGGTTAAAACCGTGACTAAAAAAATTAGTCACGGTTTAAGAAACCGTGACTATATTGATCAAATTTTGTCACGGTTTTGGGTAAACCGTGACCAACTTTAGTCACGGTTTTTGGGTAAACCGTGACCAACGTTAGTCACGGTTTTTGAGTAAATCGTGACAAACGTTAGTCACGGTTTTTGGGTAAACCGTGACCAACGTTAGTCACGGTTTTTGAGTAAACAGTGACAACGTTAGTCACGGTTTTGGGTAAACCGTGACTAAAGTTAGTCACGGTTTACCCAAAAAACCGTGACTAAGTTTAGTGATCAAATTGCAAGGGCATAACTTTGCAGTGACCAAATAAACACCATGTCCCCTTTTGTCACTTAACTTTATTGAATTGTAATTTTAATTATTCCCTCTTGGTCACATAACTTTATATGGGTCTAATTTTAATTATTCCCTTTTGGTCACATAACTTTATATGGGTGTAATTTTAACATTATTCGTGTCCATTGAATCCAGGTGCCGCCGGCGAGCTTCCGCCGCCGTTGGCGTGCTCCCCTGCTCGCTTCCACTGTGGAACCCGTGCCGCCTCTGTCCCCTTCTCTCTCACTCCTCCTTCGATTTCCTCTGTTGTTGGGTGGGTGCTAAGGATTCGGAGCTCGGTTTAGTCGGTTGAAATCATGCTTAGGAGGAAGAAATCGGAGCTGCGTTTTTAGGGTTGAAATTGAAGCTGGTTTTTAGGGGAAATCAAAGATGGGTATTAAGGGGAAATCGGAGCTGCGTTTTGAGGATGAAGTCAGAGCTGCGTTTTGAGGTTGAAGTCGGAGATGAATCGGGAAATATGGGCTTTGTTGGATGGGAGATTTGGAGGAGAGGGAAGAGGAGTTCTGGGTTTAGTCGGAGCTAGAGGGGAGATCTGGGAGGTCTTGGTGAAATCGAAACTAGAGCTGGAGGGGAGATCTAGAGGAGAGGGAAGAGGAAAATGTGAAGAGAGGGAGGAGGATGAAGAAGAAGGGATCAGTTGCCATGGAAGGAAGAGGATGAAGAAGATGATCTGGATGGTGTGGTGTGGAGGAGAGAAAGAGTATTAAAAAAAAGTAAAAAATAATTAAAGAAGTGTGATTGGTGTTTGGGAGGGGAATTAGGATGATAAGAAAGAATGAAGAGGGTGAGGAGGAGAGAGAAGAGTTTATGATCCGCGTGAGAGGAAGAATGAAGATGATGATTGGATTGCCAGCGTGGCATTGTGGACTGCTTTGGTAAATAACTTTGTCACGGTTTATTAAAAACCGTGACAAAATTAGTCACGGGTTATTGTAAACCGTGACTACTT
>JAVBHU010000264.1:0-27808 GCA_034768395.1 Linum lewisii | reverse complement strand
TATCCGGGTTTTCAAACTGTACCGTTTTGAAAAGCTTAAAAGCGAAAAGTGAAAGTTTCATTTTAAAGGTTTTGCAATCGCTAGCAGGAGCTGCTGTTTGTTTGAGAATTTAAAAGGGTGTTTTAAAATTTAATAAAATTAAAGATTCATTCTTGGGAAAACAATTTATACTCAATTAATAATTTTGTTTAAACCGAGATTGCTCATTTGCTTGATCTAGCAGATATGTTGGAATTTTAACTGGTCTTATTTTGAGAATCTTAGAGATGGAAAAGGATTTTCAAACTTAAAATTTGGTTTCACCAAGGGTTTCTCTGTAGAATATAGGAGGTTTTAGAAATCAACTGAGTTTCGATTTTTACTGACAAGTTTTTCCTTAAAGAAAAGCGTTAGCTGGGGTTTTTAAACCAAGGTTTATGAGGAAAGGAAATTAGCATTTTCAAGGGCATTTTGGGATTAAACATATTAATAGTAGACTTTAAGGGGTAAGTGGTTTAAAGGGTTTAAACTTGTGTCAAAGGTTTAAAGGGTTTAAACATGTGTCAAAGGTTTAAAGGTTTAAAGGCAAACTTAACGGTTTAAGGTAAATTTTAGGATTTGAAGTGATGCTCAATAAGTCGAACCGGAATTGTAGTATAGTAGAGGTAGTTGGTATCTTACGTTTTTTAAGGTGGCAGTTTACAGTGTTCAGGTAGAGAAGTTGGTAGTCTTAGTAGTGTCACGGTACTTAACGGTTGGAACAAGAATAGCGGAAGATGATGACAAGCGACAACAAGCATGGTATTAGAGTAGCGCAGCTGAAGCGAGGTCGTTCAGTAATGACTGTTGTTGTTATGCAATAACGGGCGTTACAAGGTTTGGAACAATGTTGCATAAACTTTGTAACTCTCGCGGTGAAGGGTCAAAAGGAGTGGACTGTTCGGTCAAGGAATGGAGTTGTAAACGTTGGCCCATCTAGTTCTTTTTAGGACTAGGTGATGATGTAAGATTTACCGCGGTTATCTCGCCACATTTGAACGGCATTCGCCATATTTGACTCTAAATTGTTGATGAACTTGAATGATTTTTATGTAAAATATGTTTTATTCCTCGTTGGCCCTCTTTTGGGTCGTTTGATGTATTTTCGAGTTATTTTGATGAGATTTCAGGATTTCACATCGTAGAGGACTTTTCTTCGAGCTCGGCGATTCAAACGGGGATCAATTCGGAGCACAATGAGGTTGGAATTGCCGAAAGAAGCTTGGAACTGAACTCAGCTCCAAAAAGTGCGCAATTTGCTACCAAATGTGCTCTAGCGCACTTTTCGAAGGGCCAGGCGCACTTTGGTAATAGTGTTGGGCGGAATTTCCAGCATATTCCAAAAGTGCGCCTTTTAGGGGCCGAAGTGCGCCGGCGCACTTTTTAACCCTGCCAGGCGCACTTTTGGCCATTTTCTAGATTTACGCGGGAATTGGGTTTTTAACCCAATTTCGAAGAGAGATGAAGCATAACTTCTACTCTACAATTCTCTGCTTTTTCTTGGATGAACCAAACACTCTCGGAGATGAAGACGGAGCTTTGAAGAGACGATTGAGCAAGAGAAAGCCAGGATTAGCTCGGGAGATTCTAGGATTCTTGAAGATTAGGATTAATTGGAGTAAGATGATTTCTTCTCCAGTTAGCTTTTCTCTATTTTTGTGATTTCTTCTCTGGCTAAACTCTTAGTTTGTTCAGATTAGATGAAGTTATAGCAAGATTTTGTATGGATGATGTCGGGTTTTCAAGTGATCTGCCCAGCCAGCCGGGCTGAAGATGCTTATTTCTACGCGCCGCCCGAATCACTCCACGAGGAAGGACTCTCGGGCCATTCAAGAAGCGTCTAGAGCTCCGGCACACGGTCAAACAAACCATGCAGAGGTTTGTAAAACCTAAGTACGTGGTCCAATTCAAGTACAAGCCTCCCCGAAAGGCCCAGCAAGCAAGAATGAGCGTCCAGACCC
Source organism: Linum lewisii (assembly GCA_034768395.1). Taxonomy (NCBI): domain Eukaryota; kingdom Viridiplantae; phylum Streptophyta; class Magnoliopsida; order Malpighiales; family Linaceae; genus Linum; species Linum lewisii. Next base: position 25,829 of record JAVBHU010000264.1, on the reverse strand, counting down.
AGCCGACCCTAACGTAGGCACCGACACTCGAAGCCAACAAAAGGTCAGACCTACCCAGTAGTCTGGCACTACATCTAAGGACCCAGGGGGTGCTACCCAACCTTGGGATCCTTTAGAAGCTTTCCTGAACGAGTGCCGAAAGAGGAAGGACGGGCACTGCCCTAAAGAGACCCCAGCCGACCCCACCCCGAGCGCCCGACGGCCCCTACACCTGGACTAGACCTTCAGGAGGCCAAAAGGAGGGTGGTGGCAATAGGGGAACCTCTAAGGACCTTCCTGGACAATTGGTCAAAGCAAGGAAGGAAAGGCCTGAGTAAGCTTGAAGAAGGCTCGAAGGCAGACTTTATTCAGGTCCAGTACCGGCTTCAAAAGGCCCCGATCGGCCCCTAGCACCAAGCCAACAAGGGCTTTGAGCCTTGGGAGGTTTACCACCGGCCCTCAACTCCCCACAAGGACAAGAGCCAAGCCTAGGAGCTGCCACCCTAGGGGCCGAGAGGAAATGGGGAGAAATGAAGAAATGGGAGGAGGGGGACCGAGTGGGCTGGTCAAGCAGGAACCCCGGATGCCGAGCACCATCAGCATCAGACCCGCCAGATCCCAGCATCTAGAGCCACGTGCATCCCCAAGCCCGAGCACCGACGCCGCCGCCAATTCCAAGCCCGACATCAAAGGCGGCGCCGGCTTTCCTAAACCGGCCCGCGCGTGAGCATCAAGCCTGACTGGATCCGCCGGATCCGTCGGTTTAGGTTTTTTGCACATTTTATTTATTTTATTCTTCTTTAAGTGCATCCCCAAACCCTCTTTTGAGGGGGAGGAAGCATCTGTGAACCAGACTGCTACTGAGACTTCTGTGGAAGTAGTTTCTCTGGGCCCTAACTCTCCTTTGAAGGAAATGACGGTGTTTGTTGCTGAGGTGGTGGTAACATTTGGTGACTTTGCAGAACCTAGTAAGGTAGTAACTCCTCCTGCTAAAGGGTTTATTGCTGACCCAGCAACAGCATAACAAGAGGAAGAAATGAAGGTATGGATCTGGAATATCAGAAGGTTTAATTCCCTTGATAAGTTTACAGCTTTGTTATCGTATATAAATAAATTTAAGCTAGATGTTATTGCTATTCTTGAGCCGAGAGTGAAAAAAGATAAAGCAGATGGTTTGGTAAAATTAAGGTTTGGGGGGTGGAAGGTAGATATCTGTTATGAAGACAGTCTAGGTAAGATTTGGCTTATCTGGAAGCCGGACGTGCCTCTGAAGGTCTTGCATAAGAGTAGTCAGCTTATACATGCTCATATTGACCTGTCGAGACCCTTGTTTTGCACTTTTATCTATGCTTCTACAGATCTTTACAGAGAAAGCAGTTGTATGTTGATATTCAGCAAATTAGGGTGAACTATCAGTGGTTTGTGGGAGGAGATTTTAATGCTATCCTAGACTCTAGTAAGGCCTCAAATAGACTCAGTTCTTTTACTAGTATGGAAGACTTCAACGACATGGTGAGGAGTTGCTCCTTGGAAGAGCATTCCTCTTCAGGACCCTTCTTTACTTGACGAATAACAGGGTCTCGGATCCTATTTCCAGACGTTTAGATAGGGTTCTTGTTAGTAATGACTGGCAGTTGAAATTTCCTTCAAGCTCAATGGTTAATATTCCTGTGAAGTCTTTGACCACTATGCATCTTCTTGTCTACAGGGATTAATCAAGCCTCAAGGCCTAAAGCATTCAAATACTTTAGTTGCTGGTCAGAAAACCCTTGTTTTGATAGCATTTTGATGCGAGTTTGGAGGAAGAGGACAAAGGATAATCCTTACTTTCGGCTTTATGGTAAACTCATAGATTTGAAGATTGAGCTGAAAACTCTTAACTCTGATTGCTATTCAGATATAAGTAGGAGAATTGTTATGAAAAGGTTGGAAATGGTTGAGAAGCAGAAGAGTGTCCTGGAGAATCATAATGAAGCTAGTATAATAGAAGCTAGGCGCTGTAGGGTTGAACTTGAGCAATTGGAAAAAGATGAGGAAAATATTATGAGACTTAAATCAAGAGCTTTATGGATTGTGGATGGGGATAAGAATACCAAGTACTTCCTTAATCAAGTCAAGTCTCGTGCTCTTAAGAATACCATTAGGCAGCTTCGTAATGTGAGTGGAAACTTGGTGGAAGAGTTTGATGATTTAAAAGATGTTGCAGTTGGCTTTTACAAGTCCCTTCTAGGAAAGGAAAACAAGGTTGTTCCAATCCCTCTTGGTACTCTGATTACTAGCAAAGTTCCAGAGGAGAAGAAGGACTACCTAATTGCCCAAGTAACTGCTAAGGAAGTTTGTGATGCATTGCAAAGTATGGCTGGAGATAAAGCCCCTGGACCTGATGGTTTTCCAGTGTCCTTTTTACAAGAAGCATTGGAAAGTAGTTGAGAAGGACTTGACTGATGCTGTGCTTTACTTCTTTAGTTCAGGTAAGATCCTTGGTTTTGTTAATTCAGTCATTCTAGCCTTGATCCCTAAGAAGACAAATGCTTGTGACATTAAAGACTACCGTCCTATTTCTTGTTGCAATGTGGTTTACAAGGTAATCTCTAAGATCATTGCTAGCAGATTGAGAACTGTCCTGCCTGGTTTGATTAGCTCTTCGCAATCTGCATTCATAAAAGATAGACTCATTAGTGATAATATATTGCTGGCTCATGAGTTGTTCAGAACGTATAACATGAAGAATATTTCCCCTAGGCTTGCTCTTAAAATGGACTTAATGAAGGCTTTTGATAGCATAAACTGGGATTACTTAATTGATGTCATGACTGCAATGGATTTTCCTCTTGTGTTTGTGGAATGGATTAGAGTTTGTTTGCAGTCTACAATATCACAGTGAACATTAATGGTACCCTTTGTGGAAATTTTAAAGCACGAAAAGGCCTTCGGCAGGGGATCCAATCTCTCTGTACTTGTTTGTGATTGCAATGGAAGTATTAAGTAGAATGCTAGATAAGGGTGCTGTTGATAAAGTCTTTGATTATCACCCCCAATGCAAGAACTTATTGACTCATCTAGGGTTTGTTGACGATCTTCTTATTTTCACAAAAGGGAATGAAAGATCAGTTAGGGTATCATTGCTATTCTTGATAAGTTTCATATGGCCTCAAGATTGAAGTGTAACGCTGATAAGAGTGAGTTCTACACAGCAGGCGTGCATGATAATGTTATTGCTGATATTAAAGTTGCTCGCAGTATTAGAAAAGGGGACTTGCCTTTCAAGTATCTGGGAATCCCTCTGACTACTGGTAAACTTAAGAAAGCTGAATGTAAGAGTTTGTTGGATAGGATCACAACAAGGATAGCAGACTGGAAAACTCGTTTTCTTTCTTATGCGGGAAGATTGCAGTTGGTTAATTCTGTTATTGGGGGTATTCTGCAGTACTGGTTATCAGTCTTCTTGTTGCCTCGGAGCCTTATGTTGGACATAGAGAAGGTTTGCAATAAGTTTTTGTGGGGGAAGATTGATGGTTGTAAGGCCAAAATAGCTTGGAAGCACATAGCTAAACCAATTGATGAAGGGGGGCTGGTGTTAGAGATATTCAGTCTTGGAACATTGCTAAAGCAGCAAGGCACCTGTGGAATCTGTTCACTAAAGCAGGCTCCTTATGGATTACCTGGATTCAGAAATATTGATTGAAAGGCGTGTGTATGTGGGAGGTGAAGGTTGATTATGGTTCATGGGTCTGGAAAAGGCTAATGAAACTCTGATCTTTAGTGCATGCTTATATGTCTGTTGATGATGAAGGGGTCTGCTGCTGGAATGGAAAGGCAGTTGCAAAGCTTAAACCAAAAACATATGGCAGGACATAAGGGAAAAGCAAGCTGAAGTGCCTTGGAGTAAGTTAATTTGGAAGGGATACATCATTCCCAGGTACAGTTTTGTGGCATGGCTGATTACTATTAGAAGAATCTTTACTAAAGACAAAGTGGCAAAGTGGGACAGCACAATTGATATGAATTGTGTCTTATGCAACTCATGTGCAGAGACCCATGAACACTTATTCTATGCTTGTGAGTTCTCTCAGAAATTATTAACTGTATTTTTGCCGGAGTTTGAAGGGGTTAACAACTGGGACCCTGTGATTGAAGAAGCTGCGAACTGGAATGGAGGAAGTATAGAAGGGAAGATCAAAAAGTTAAAATGGGTGATGGTAATCAACACAATCTGGCGGTGTCGTTGTTCGAGGATTTTTGGTGCAAAACCTGTTGATTTGGAGACTAGTATAGACCAAATTAGATGGGATATTTCAGGTTTTGCACAAAAAGCTAAAGATAGATTACAGATTATGAGATATGTATAGGGTTCTTTCCTATAGGTTTTTCGTTAACTCTCCTTTCTTGTAGGTTCTTCATTGTTTTTTGGTGAAATGAAATCTCTAATTCATAAAAAAAAAGTGTTGGACTCAGGAATTTTCCCTTTTAGTTTTCGTTTCTTAGAAACAAGTAAGTCATTTTTAGTATTCTAAATAGGACCCTAGGTTAATATTTTATTATTTTCGAGTTTATCCTAAGTAGGAAGCCGCGGGGATGTCCTGGCTCCTCTAGTGTAAATAAGAGGCTTCAGCCTCATTCTAAACTCAACCCTTTTCGAAATCAAATATAATTCAGAACTTTGTTCTTCAATCCTTTAAGTTTTTGCCGCGTGCATAGCTTAAGATCGGTGTTATCAATAGAAGCATTCATCTTCTATCGTGGAGCCATTCTACCGGACACTACGTGTTCTCGGTTAATCACGACTGACGATTCCTAGTACTTTCCCGCCCCGGCGCGACTGTTCAATCAAGTGAAGGACCAAGACTAGTGGTGGTTAGGGTCGCTTGCCCACGGTTGCAGCGGTTCACATCAGCTTGGTATCAGAGCTTAGGTTCAACACGAGGACCAAAATCTATCACAGTCTTCAGGTTTGAAACCCTGGATTCATATCCTTTACTTTCAGTCTTAGAAAATCCTTGAAAAAACCCTATCTCTTTTTGTTTTCGTGTTATTAGAAAATCAGTCTAGAAAATCCCATCTATTTGTCATTCTTGTTCGAAGCTTTGTAAGAAACAGAAAAGAAAACAAAAAGAAAGGCAATCTGCCCTAGTTTCTGTTCATTATAGGTTGATCTTAAGAAGAGGGATAGATAGAAGTATTTGCTTCCTGTATTTTAAGCTAACATGGCAGACGAGAGACTCAACCACATGGAAGCCAACGTCCTCAACATCACTCAAACTAGCTACTTTGCAAGAAGCCTTAGCTAGAATGGAAAGACAGACGGCTGACGAGAGGTGAAAGAGAAGGCCCTTACGACGATCTCAACCGACGATCTAGGAGACTAATCCAAGAAATCGATGATGATGTAAGTAGCCTCAAACTTACAGTACCTAAATTTGTCGGGAAGGCTAGTGCCGACGAATACCTAGATTGGGAGAGGAGTATGGAGGATTTCTTGGAGTGCCACAACTACTCCGAAAGAAAGAAGGTCACTGTGGCTACAATCGAGTTTACCGACTACGCTGCCTTATTGTGGAGCCAGTACCGATGGCAGGTTCAAAGGGATGAAGAAGAGCCTATAGCAACATGGAGGGATTTGAAAAGAAGAATGAGGAAGAGGTTTGTACGGCAGCCTACACCGAGACTTCCACACCAAGTTACAAACCCTAAGGCAAGGAAATTTGTCCTAAAAGAGTACAACAAGGAGATCGAGATGCGTGACAAGCTCAATCTTAAGGAGGATGAGGAAGCCAGGATCACAAGATTTACCAACGGCCTACAAAAGGATATCATGCATCAAGTCAACATCCTCCACTATGTTGACTATGATGACCTAGTGGCCTTAGCGACCCAAGTAGAAAGAGAGATAAGAATGTCTTTGGGAAAAGGCCAACACCACCCGCCACCAATAGCTGGAGAGGACCTTCTAGTATTAGTAATCCTCCATGGAAGCCAGGCCCCAACCGGGCTACGGGAGGGCAGCCAAATCCTAACACCACCACCAATCGGGTAACACCTAATATTGTCCCTACTATGTCAAGTACTAACCCTAGGCCAAGCGGCATTGTGTGTTTTCAGTGCCAAGGCAGAGGACATGTGGCTAGAGACTGCCCTAACCAACGAGCTATGGTACTAAATGAAGGAGAGGTGGTGACCGACGATGAAGGAGAAGAAGAGATGGAGGAAGATGAGAAGAGCTCAGGGAGTGGAGAGAAGGTCGAAACCAAGGGTCTAGAAAGGTTTGCCAAAATGTTCCTGAAGAGCCTGACATCAGGATCAGAAGACCACTTGGAGCCCTTGACCGGGCCAGAACCCCAACCCCGGAGCAACACAGCAACAACACCGGACCGAGGCCGGATCAGTGATGACACTCGATTTGACGTGATTATCAGCCTGATTTGAGCGACATTTCCTTGCTTAAGACATGGTTTTTAGGGTAGAATAGCGAATATTCAATCGATTGCCCTATCTCGTGCCATTTGTGTTACCTTGGCCCGTTTCGGGTCTATTTGATGGTTTTCTAGTGTTTCATGTTAGCACAGGTTTTTGCCGTCAAATAAAGTAGCCAATGACGTGTCTAAGGCGTTGGAACCTCGAGGAATTACACCTGAATCGATCCAAGGAGCCAATCAAGTCGAAACAATTCCTGCCTCGGTTTACAAGGGAATTTTCGCCGAAAATACCTCAGCATTTTTGGCGAAAATATCAGTACAAATCGGCGATGCTCATCAACAGAAGTTTTCGGTGAAAATGTTAAGTTTTCGACCGAAAACTATGGGACCGAAATTTACAGGAGAAAGCAGCCGGCGGACTATCCATTTACAAAGGAATTTTTGCCAAAAATCCTTCAGTGTTTTTGGCAAAAATATCAAGCAAAATCTGGCTGAATTAGGGTTAAGTATAAATACTTAACGGCGGCCCAAAATAAAATATACTTGGAAGGAGATACTTTTCATACCTCATAATACATCAGAATTCCAATGATTCTCAAGAGTTCGGGAGCGAAGAGTTATAGTTTGAAGAGCCCGAAAGAGATCGTGATGCCATCCCTTCCATCTCGAAGACTCGGAGCTAGGATTGCAGTTTACCAAAGATCGAAGTCTGCCAGAGTTGTCTAAATTAGGTTTTTCAGATTCTTTTCTGTTCTTCCTCTAGATGATGAACTCTTTCTTTGTCTTTGATTCTTTTGTGATGAATATGTGTAGCTAAACTCTTAGAGCTTAGACTAGATGAACCCTAAGTGACTCAGGGCTTTAAAGCGGTCACGGATCGGCGGTGATTAGATTCAAAGTTCAATCAGTTTCTCTTTCATGTTTGGTTTGTTCTTCATTGTTCATGTTTCTTGTCTGGATTGATCACCTAGATTAGATTCTTGTTAAGCTAAGGATAGAAGCGAACGCTCACCTTACTTTAGAACATCAAATTGAACAATTAACCTTATAATTGGAGCGTGCCTTTCGTAGGAACCAGTTAGGGTTAATCCACTGCAAGAGTAACTCAATAATCGTTAGTAATTCCACCAGTTAAGTTAAGTCCTTGCGAGAGGCGACCGTACCCGGGCGACTAATTAATCTTGGTAGCTAGAACGGATAGAGCGAACGTTCGCCGGTCTTAAACCTAAGGGTAAGGAGTTATGGTGGTGTCTTAGAATTGATTGAATGAGAACCGAAATCCGCTGATCTGTTGATTGCCAATGCTTTGGGGAACGAAGGGGGATTCAAAGTCTAAGTTTGTCTGTCATCTCTGTTTTAATCAACCAATTTCCAATATGTCTTTAGTTTCAAATTTGAATTTCTCCGCATTTCTTAGAATTAGAAGTCGTGGAACTCACACCACGCATGAAGTGTTTAAATCCGAGTAATTTGCCAGCTTATTTGAGTAGTCGATCATAGAAGACCCGTGGAATACGATCTACCCTGGCTTTCTAGCTTGGTAGTATTTGATCACTGTTCTGCAGCATCATTAATCAGCACCGGCCAGACCTGAGCCGGCATCCGGTGACACATTGGGCAGCGCCTGAGCAACCACTAGCCAGCCCCGTACCTATACTGGAAGCAACCCTCGGGCTCCCCTAGACCCCCATGGAGCACCGAGGCACTTCGGGAGATACACGCCAAGAAGATGTCTCACCGCATCTTAAGGATGGTCCGGGGCCAAGATAACTCTCCCATGGAGCTAACGGAGGACGAGAAGGAAGGACCTGGCTGGGGAAAGGAAGAAACATTCTCCCCCGAGTTCCCCCTGAGTTTCGACATCTTCGTGAGCGGCCCGTCTGAAAAAGAGAGCATGGACACCGACAGTATGAGCTCTAAGGAGCCGGAGCCTTGGTCTGACACTGACTCCCGTGATCATTCCCACCCCAAAGACACCTTCAAAGATGCTCCGGACGTCACCGCACAAGCAACCAAACTTTGGAGGTACTTGTTAGGTGTTCAAGGAGGAAAGCAGTGGGATTCGAGGACGAATCCCTTACAAGAAGAGGGGAATGAAGTGATCTGCCCAGTCAGCCGGGCTGAAGATGCTTATTCCTAGCGCCGCCCGAATCACCTCCACGAGGAAGGACTCTCGGGCCATTCAAGAAGCGTCTGGAGCTCCGGCACACGGTCAACTGAACCATGTAGAGGTTTGTAAAACCTAAGTACGTGGTCCAATTCAAGTACAAGCCTCCCCGAAGGGCCCATCAAGCAAGAATGAGCGTCCAGACCCAGCCAGCCCTAACTTGGGCACCGACACCCGAAGCCAACAAAAGGTCAGATCTGCCCACTAGCTCTGGCACTACATCTAAGGACCCAGGAGGTGCTACCCAACCTTGGGATCCTTTAGAAGCTTTCCTGAACGAGTGCCAAAAGAGGAAGGACGGGCACCGCCATAAAGAGACCCCAGCAGACCCCACCTCGAGCGCCCCGACGGCCCTACACCTGGACTAGACCTTCAAGAGGCCAAAAGGAGGGTGGTGGTGATAGGGGAACCTCTAAGGACCTTCCTGGAAAATTGGGCAAAGCAAGGAAGGAAAGGCCTGAGTAAGCTTGAAGAAGGCCCAAAGGCAGACTTCCTCCGGGCACCAGTACCGGCTTCAGAAGTCCCCGATCGACCCCTAGCACCAAGCCAACAAGGGCTTCGAGCCTTGGGAAGTTTACCACCGGCCCTCAACTCCCCACAAGGCCAAGAGCCAAGCCTAGGAGCTGCCACCCTAGGGGCCGAGAGGAAATGGGGAGAAATGAAGAAATGGGAGGAGGGGGACCGAGCGGGCCGGTCAAGCAGGAACCCCGAATGCCGAGCAGCATCAGCATCAGACCCGCCGAGGCCAGCATCTGGAGCCCCGTGCATCCCCAAGCCCGAGCACCCGACACCGCCTACAATTCCAAGCCCGACATCAAAGGCGGCGCCGGCTTTCCTAAACCAGCCCGCGCGTGAGCATTAAGCTCGACCGGATCCGCCGATTTAGGGTTTTTGCACGTTTTATTTATTTTATTCTTCTTTAAGTGTTGGACTCTGAATTTTTCCTTTTAGTTTTCGTTTCTTTAGGAACAAGTAAGTCCTCTTTAGTATTCTAAATAGGACTCTAGGTTAATATTTTATTATTTCTGAGTTTTATCCTAAGTAGGAAGCCGCGGGGATGTCCCGGCTCCTCTAGTATAAATAAGAGGCTTCGGACTCATTGTAAACTTAACCCTTTTCAAAAATCAAATATAATTCAGAACTTTGTTCTTCAATCCTTTAAGTTTTTGCTGCGTGCATAGCTTAGGATTGGTGTTATCAACAGAAGCATTCATCTTCTGTCGTGGAGCCATTCTACCGGACACTACGGGTTCTCGGTTAATCGCGACCGATGGGTCCTAGTACTTTCCCGCCCTGGCGCCGACTGTTCAATCAAGTGAAGGACCAAGACTAGCGGTGGAAGGACCAAGACTAGCGGTGGTTAGGGTCGTCTGCCCACGGTTGCAGCGGTTCACATCAGGTTTTTAACCAGTTAATGTTAATTGACGTTTATTCAGACTTAATTGAGATTTTTCTTAAACCCTAATTTGAAGCTCTAGAATTCACAGATTGACCATATCATAGAATTTGCTTCATCTTTGATTCGCGATTCTGACCATGGACGTGAGTCATTCTAGAGTTTAGGAGGTCATTAAGATTAGCTGGTGTCTTGACCATAGGGGCGGTTGAATTAATCTCTTTGCACCACCACCGGAACATCGACTCTTGACTTCATATGAAAAAGCTCCGAAACTTGAGTTGAAGGATCTGCCTCCAAACTTAGAGTATGCCTATCTGGGAGGGGACTCCAAGCTTCCGGTCATAATTAATTCGACCCTCACTCAACCTCAGAAGGATGAGCTCATACGGTTGCTCAGGAGGCATGTGCATGCTATTGCTTGGAAGGTGACATATATAAAGGGAATTCATCCTTCTCACTGTATGCATCACATCTTCCTCGAGGAGAACCAGAGACCTATTAGACAACCTTAACGACGTCTTAATCCAAACATGATGGAGGTTGTAAGGAAGGAGCTGATCAAGCTTCTGGATGCTGGGATCATCTATCCCATCTCTGATAGTAACTGGGTGAGTCCAGTTCATTGTGTGCCGAAGAAGGGAGGCATCACCGTGGTTCCTAATGCAGCGGGGGAGCTCATCCCTACGAGGATAGTTAACGGATGGAGAGTCTGTATTGATTACAGACGATTAAATGATGCTACAAGGAAAGACCATTTCCCCCTTCCTTTCATTGATCAGATGTTGGAGCGCTTAGCGGGTCATGAGTATTACTGTTTTCTGGATGGGATGTCCGGGTATTTTCAGATTCCCATCACGCCAAATGATCAAGAAAATACCACCTTCACATGTCCGTTTCGTATCTTTTGCCTACCGCAGGATTCCTTTCAGACTCTCTAACGCGCCAGCTATGTTTTAGAGATGCATGATGGGTATCTTCGATGAGCTCATTGGAGATGCTATGGAGGTATTTATGGACGATTTCTCAGTTTATGTACATTCTTTTGAACATGGCTTGAAGAACCTTGAGAGGGTCCTTAAGAGATGTGAAGCCATAAATTTAGCTCTTAGCTGGGAGATGAGCTATTTCATGGTGAGGGAGGGCATTGTGCTTGGGCACAAAGTTTCAAAGAAGGGTATTGAGGTTGATCTGGCGAAGATCGACACCATTGCCAAACTGTCGCCTGCCTCTTCCGTCAGGGTAGTAAGAAGTTTTCTGGGTCATGCAGGGTTTTATAGGCGGTTTATCAAGGATTTCTCTAAAATCACCTTGCCTATGACTCGATTACTAGAGAAAGAGGTTCCTTTCCACTTCGACGAGAAGTGCATAACAGCTTTCGAGACTTTGAGGAATAAGCTTGTTACAGCGCCTGTAGTTGTAGCTCTGAATTGGGATCTGCCCTTCGAGCTTATGTGTGATGCAAGCAATTATGCCGTTGGAGCGGTCTTGGTGCAGCGGATTGAGAAGAGGTTCAAGCCTATCTACTATGCCAGCAAGACAATGAATGAAGCTCAACATAATTATACAACTACCGAGAAGGAGATTCTAGTGGTAGTCTTTGCCTTTGATAAGTTCCGCTCTTATCTTGTTTTTGCTAAGATTACTGTTTTCACAGATCATGCAGCTATCCGACATCTTATGAGCAAGGTGGATGCTAAGCCAAGGTTAATTCGTTGGATTCTTCTCTTGCAAGAATTTTGATTTGAGATCCAAGACAAGAAAGGGTCAGAGAATGTGGATGCAGATCATTTGTCACAATTGAAGGAGCATGAGCAGAGTTCTGAGGATAATCTAGCGATCCGGGAAAATTTCATGGAGGAACATCTATTTGCTGTGATGATAAGTGCGGCAGAGGGCCCTTGGTTTGCAGATCTTGCTAACTTTCTTGCCTCTGTTGACATAAGGTCAGACTTCTCCCGTCAGGAAAGAAGGAAGTTCTTCAATGAGGTTAAGAAGTACTTATGGGATGACCCTTACTTGTTTCGTATTGGTTCTGACGACATCATCTGAAGGTGCGTAACTCTAGCAGAGGCTAGTGATATAATGGAGCATTGCCATTCTGGACCTGTCGGTGGCCATCACGGAGCGAACCGAACTGCTCGAAAGATCTTGGCTTCTGGATTCTTCTAGCCTACTATCTCAAGGATTGCCCAGAATTCATTAAGGCATGCGATGCATGCCAACGGGCAGGTAAGGTCTCTAAACGCGATGAAATGCCTCAACAAGTGTTTGTGGTTATTGAAATCTTTGATGTGTGGGGGATTGATTTTATGGGTCCTTTCTCTCCATCTTTTGGTAACAAGTACATACTCGTGGCTGTGGATTATGTATCGAAGTGGGTAGAAGCTCAAGCTCTCCCCATAACGATGCCCGAGTTGTTGGAACGTTCCTTAAGAAACTTTTCTCTCATTTTGGTGCACCTAGAACCATCATTAGTGACCGTGGAACTCATTTTCAAGGTCAATTTGATAAGGTGTGCCAGAAGTTTGGTGCTACCCATCGTTTGTCCACGGCTTACCACCCTCAAACGAGTGGTCAAGTTGAGGTGTCAAACCGGGAATTGAAACGGATTCTTGAGAAAACCGTCGATCAATCCCGGAAGGATTGGTCCACCAAGCTTGATGATGCGCTTTGGGCATATAGGACGACGTTTAAAACGCCTATTGGAACCTCCCCATATTTTATGGTATATGGGAAAGCGGGTCATCTGCCAGTAGAGCTCGAGCATAGAGCCTATTGGGCCCTTAAGTTACTGAACCTGGATACTAGTCTTGCAGGAGAAGAGAGGAAATTGCAGGTTCTAGAGCTGGAGGAATGGAGAAATCGAGCTTACGAGAGCTCGAAGATATACAAGGAGCGAACTAAGAAGCTCCATGATTCACGCTTGCAAGGGAACAAGGAGTTCAAAGAAGGGGATCAAGTGCTCCTTTACAATTCACGGCTACATCTTTTCCCGGGCAAGCTGAAATCTCGTTGGATGGGTCCATTCACGGTGTCTAAAGTCCTTTCTCATGGCGTTGTGGAAATTTTCAAGGCTGATAGCTGCAGTTTTAGCGGTATCAAATAACTAACCTACCGAAGTAGACTAGATCATATTCCACGGGTTTCTACTAATAGACTACTCAAAGAAGCTGGCAAATTACTCAGGTTTGAACACTTAATGCGTGGTGTGAGTTCCACGACTTCTAAACTAATAAGCAAAGGAAAATAAAAGACAGAAAAGTAAAAGGTTGACTAACGAGAAGATAGACGAACTTAGATTCCGAATCCCCCTTAGATCACCAGAGCATTGGCAATCAACAGATCAGCGGTTTTCAATTCTAATTCAATCGGTTTCTATACACCACCATAACTCCTTACCCTTAGGTTTAAGACTGGCGAACGTTTGCTCTATCCGATCTAACTACCAAGATTAACTAGCCGCCCGGGTACGGTCGCCTCTCGCAACGACTTAATTAACTGGTGCAATTACTAACGATTTATGAGTTACTCTTGCAGTGGATTAACCCTAATCGGTTCCTACGAAAGGCACACTCCAATTATAAGGTTAACTGGTTGAATTTATGTTTTAAAGAGAGGCGAGCGTTCGCTACTATCCTCAGCTTAACAAGAATCTAAACTAGGTGATCAAGGAAGACAAGTTTATGCGCCAAAGCAGGGAAGCTGTCTGGCAACTAACCCTAGCTTGCATAAAGAGAAACTAGGCGATCAATCAGAGAAGAAACATAAAAATCAAGAACAAAACAACCATGCAAAGAAAAACTGATTGAACTTCGAATCTAATTACCGCGATCGTGACCACTTTAAAGCCCTGGGTCACTTAGGGTTCATCTAATCTAAGCTCTACAAGTTCAGTTACTCATATCAGAAACAAGAAGAATCAAAGGCAACAATGAAGATCATCATACAGAGAAGAACAGTAAGAACTGAAAAACCTAATTCTGACGACTCCCGCGAAGCTTCAATCTCCTGGTTCTTCAACTTTAAGCTTCGAGTTCTCCGAGGTGAAGGATGGCATCACGTCTCTCCCGATCTTCAAAACTCTCTAAACTTATCTATCGACCCTAGAGTTGGCTGACTCTCAAAGTCTGATTTGTGAAAATATGAATAATGATTCCTCTTTGGGCCCCGGTTTAAAAGTATTTAACTTAAACCCTAAGTCGCCGGATTTGTTCTATTGTTTCCCGAAAATAAGGGATTATTTTCGCCGGAAATTCCTTTGTAAATTGCTGCTTCCGTCGGCTGATTTTTCATAACTTTTCGGCGAAAACATTAAGTATTTTCGCTGAAACTTCAGTGCAATTCAGCTCATTCCGTCTTGGGTTTTCTGAAGGTATTTTCGCCGAAAATGTGTAGTATTTTCGGCGAAAATATTGTGCTGGGCAGTTGGATCTTCGGTTCTGAATCCGTTTGATTTCTGGTTTGATTCTGGTTCATCCTTGAGGTCTTAAAATACGTCATGGCTACGTAAATGATGGCAAAAATATTGGCTATCACAAAAACACAGAAAACCATCAAATTGACCCAAAAAGGGCCAAAGTAACCAAATCGGTAGGAAATAGGGTTTGAGTTAATATTCGCTATTTTACCAATAAAACCCGTTTCAAGCAAGGAAATGTCGCTTAAATGAGGTGATAATCACGTCAAATCGAGTGTCATTCAATACCCACACTTAAGCTTTTGCTGTCCTCAAGCAAACTGAACTAGAACTACTCAAGTTCCACAAAGGCACATCAATTATAAGGTAATGTTGAATTAGTTTTAAAGAGAGGCTGAGTTTCGCTTTCCTCAGCGTAACAAAGAATCAAACTAGGTGATCAAAAGCAAGTTATGCGCCAAACAGGAAGTTCTGCAATCTAACCTAGCTTGCATAAAGGAACTAGGCGATCAATCAGAGAAGAAAATAATCAATCAAAAAACACATGCAAAGTAAACTGGATTGAACTTCGAATCTAATTACCGCCGATCGTACACTTTAAGCCTGGGTCACTTAGAGTTCTAATCTAGCTCTACAAGTTCAGTACTCATACAAAACAAGGAATTCAACTACAATGAAGATCATATAGAGGAGAACAGATAAGAACTGAAACCTAATTTGACGACTCTGAGCTTCATCTCCTGTCTTCATTAAGTCCGAGTTCTCCGAGGTGAAGGCTGGCATCACGATCTCCCGGATCTTCGGAACTCTCTAAACTCTATCTATCGACCCTAGAGTTGGCTGACTCTCAAAAGTCGATTGTGGAAAATATGAATAATGATTCCTCCTTGGGCCGCCGGTTAAAGTATTTTATTAACCGTAAGTCGCCGGATTTGTTCTATTGTTTTGCGAAATAGGGATTATTTCGCCGATTCCTTTGTAAATGCTGCTTCCGTCGCTGATTCTCATAACTTTTCGGCGAACCATAAGTTCTTGCGCGAAAACTTCAGTGCAGATCAGCTCATTCCGTCTGTGGTTTTCTGAAGTATTTGCCGAAACTTGGTAGTATTTTCGGCGGAAATATTGTGCTGGGCAGTTGGATCTTCGGTTACCTGAAATCCGGTTTGATTTCTGGTTCGTTTTGGTTCACTCTTGAGGTCTTGAATACGTCATGGCTAGTAAATGATGGCTATCAAATCTTGTATCACAAAAACACTAGAAAACCATCAAATGACCAAAAAGGGCCAAAGTAACCAATCGGTGAAATCGGGTAGTGAGTTAATATTCGCTATTTTCGACCGTCGCGGAAATTCGCTTAGGTGATAATCGCAATCGGTATAATACCACGACGTTACCGGCGCTTTTGCTGAATGCCCGAGGGGAGGAGAAACGAGACGTTAAAGAACGAACTTATGTTCGAGGCAGAAGGGCCCCTCGACTTGCTTGGAAACTGACTAGAAATCCGAGAATTTAGAAGAGTTAAACGAATTGGGCTTTTTGTTTAGATGTTCCACGTAGAAAGAGTGACTACCATGCAAGTCATCAATAACAGTTTTCATCTCCTAATTTCTGCACCTTCAAGTAGTGGTTTCAATAAAGCTCGTTTTTGGAAAACAATTAATTATGATAACGATACGAACGACACCAATTCTAATCAAAGACTTTAAGCTCTAGCCTGTTGTGGATGTGGTAGGAAAAAGGATCGGGCTATGACTGACTCTCATCCTTTCTAGATTGTACGTTAATGTGCTAGCTAGGACCGCTTTTTAACAACAATTTCGTTCAAGCTTCAACTTATTCCTTCAATTTATTTACTGCATACTAGTGCTCGATACCAAACACTTCACTTAGGTGTTGGACCTGCCTAGCTCACAGTATTTGTGCCTATGCTAGTGCTCAACCCGAACACTTCACTTAGGTGCCGGGCTTGCCTAGCTTTATTTTCAGCACTTTAAGAACTTAACAATTACTTTGAACAACTCAATTACTTGATTTAACAATTTAGCCACTTGATCCTAGCTAGTTATAACTTTTTACACAAGATTTCGAATTGGATTTCCGTCTAATCTCTAGCCACAATCACAGGTGAACAAATATGGAGTGAAAAACATGGAAGAAGCTAGCATTTATCATCTTAGAACGGTGTTATCGAGCTTTGTGATTAACAAGCAAAACTGTTTAATTGATTCAAATTTCAACTACAAGAGTGATTCGTGATCTGTTCTGACCTAGACTCATTTAATATCAGTTCTGACACGTTGGTTACAGGTTCTAAGTGGAACAGTCTAGACGTCTTTGTTCAAAATTGAAGTCAATTATCAAAGTCAAAATTGAGCATTCATGCAAGAATTCAAATTTAATGATCTAATAGAGCAAGATCATGATAATCTACTCCTACCCCACACTTAAACGGTTTTGTGTCCTCACAGGACTAAACTAGAGTAGAGAGATACGAAGAACCTGTGACGAGATGGTCGGTGTAGGGGATGAACACGGAGCGTCCGGAGCAGAGCTGGAGTAGCTACTTAAGATCCTACAAAACAAAAACAACAAAAAAGATCAAAAGGATACCGGGACAAGTGTCCCGAATCCACACAGAATAAAAGTCGAACAAAGAAGGTTAAGGGGAATTTTGAAAATATTTTGACTCTTTTTTTTTCAAATTCACGACACTCCTAGAGCAATCTAGATCATCCAAGCTCAATTAGTTCAGAAAAAATCACACCGAAACAGCAGACACGCAAAATGAGGTAGACCGGTATTAAACTCGTCGAAATTCAACAATCAATATGTCAAAAGATTCAAAATTGAAAACCCAACAACTAACCTTTTAGACATGACTCAAGAAAATGACGGAAAGCGACGAAGTTGGCCAAAAACGTGAAAAACTTGTTTCGGGCATAACTGGAGCTACAGAGCTCCGATTTGGACGATCAAGTATGCGTTAGAATCAGACCGAAAAAGATTCTGATTTTCAAAACAGACACAAGTTTTCGGCGAAAATATTGTGAAATTTTTGCCGAAAACTTCTTCACAAAACAGCAAAAATAAAGAAGCGGCTCACTGTTTGATTTTGCAAAGTGTTTTCGGTCGAAAATTTGTAATTTTCGCCAAAAATTTATTTAAAAATCCCTTTTTTTTCTTTTTCAAAAAACTGACGATAAACAAATCAAAACGAAAGAAAATTAAACTGACACTTTGGCTCCCCCGAACCTGACTCGAACGACGAAAAGACTGACTCCAAAATTCAAAAAACGGACTCCAGCCGTGGGTTGCCTCCCACGAAGCGCTCTCTTTTAACATCCTTGAGCCGGACGGTACTGTTAGGGACCCCAACTCAGAAGTTCCTTGAAGTCAATCATCTTCTTCAAGGACAGCGATTGAGTGCCATGTGGCACTCCAGCAGGGTGATGTCGCCGGTAGTGCTCTAGTAGATCCCGGTTCTGGTTGGATGACCAGTTCTTCTTGAATTCTCCTTCTGGAGGAGGAAAGAGGTAGTACGGCGTGGCATGGTCAATGAGCTCCATCTTCTCCACCTGATGCTCATCAAGAGGTCTCTCGGGATCGAGTATGTATGCTTCCAAACCCTTGAAGTCTTTGATTCCCACGTGCTCGTCTCTGGCTTGATCTATAGGTTGGCTTGGCGGAAGCTCAATTGAGGATATCTCCTCGATTTCTTCGTGCTCCTCTTCGACTTCAACTTCAAGATGGATTTGCTTTTTGTCTTCAGCAACCGCCACCGCCAAGGATTCTTCATCAGATGCTTCTAGCCCGCAATAGTTATGGGTGAAATTGTCATGTTCATCTTCGTACGGCTCTTGAGCATCTTCTTCCATTAGTGGATTTGGTTGCTCGAGCTCGACATCCACCATGTTACGAGCTTGTAGCTTCGAAAGGAGATCATCCAAGGCGGATTCTACTCTTGCCGTCTGTTGTCGATTTTGATGAACATGTGAGTCTATCTCTTTGTGAGCTTGTAGCTTTGTAGAGATATTATCCAAGAAGGATTCTATTCTCCTTGTCTGTTGTCGATGCTGATGAGCTAGTATATACATCTCTTGGTTATCCTCAATATACGGTGCTTCATCGACATACCACTCTTGGTACTGGTCATCCCACCTGTAATCCTGCATAATCAAAACTCAAAAGCACTACCCAGGTAAATCATGAAAATATGGAGGAAAATTAATTGGTAAGGCGGAAAGGTAGAAGAATAATTTGCCAACTCTTCTTTCAAACAATTAGAAGAGTCCCCGGCAATGGCGCCAATTTGATAGCTGCAGTTTTAGCGGTATCAAATAACTAACCTACCGAAGTAGACTAGATCGTATTCCACAGGGTTTTTACTAATCGACTACTCAAAGAAGCTGGCAAATTACTCAGGTTTGAACACTTAGTGCGTGGTGTGAGTTCCACGACTTCTAAACTAATAAGCAAAGGAAATAAAAGACAGAAAAGTAAAGGTTGACTAACGAGAAGATAGATGAACTTAGATTTCGAATCCCCCTTAGATCACCAGAGCATTGGCAATCAACAGATCAGCGGTTTTCAATTCTAATTCAATCGGTTTCTATACATCACCATAACTCCTTACCCTTAGGTTTAAGACTGGCGAACGTTTGCTCTATCCGATCTAACTACCAAGATTAACTAGCCGCCCGGGTACGGTCGCCTCTCGCAACGACTTAATTAACTGGTGCAATTACTAACGATTTATGAGTTACTCTTGCAGTGGATTAACCCTAATCGGTTCCTACGAAAGGCACACTCCAATTATAAGGTTAACTGGTTGAATTTATGTTTTAAAGAGAGGCGAGCGTTCCCTTCTATCCTCAGCTTAACAAGAATCTAAACTAGGTGATCAAGGAAGACAAGTTTATGCGCCAAAGCAGGGAAGCTGTCTGGCGACTAACCCTAGCTTGCATAAACCTAATCTAGGCGATCAATCAGAGAAGAAACATAAACAATCAAGAACAAAACAACCATGCAAAGAGAAACTGATTGAACTTTGAATCTAATTACGGCCGATCCGTGACCGCTTTAAAGCCCTGGGTCACTTAGGGTTCATTTAATCTAAGCTCTACAAGTTCAGTTACTCATATCAGAAACAAGAGAATCAAAGGCAACAATGAAGATCATCATACAGAGGAAGAACAGATAAGAACTGAAAAACCTAATTCTGACGACTCCCGCGAAGCTTCAATCTCCTGGATCTTCAACTTTAAGCTCCGAGTTCTCCGAGGTGAAGGATGGCGTCACGATCTCTCCACGGATCTTCGAACTCTCTAAACTCTATCTATCGACCCTAGAGTCGGCTGACTCTCAAAAGTCTGATTTGTGAAAATATGAATAATGATTCCTCTCTTGGGCCGCCGGTTTAAGTATTTATACTTAAACCCTATGTCGCCGGATTTGTTCTATTGTTTTCACCGAAAATAAGGGATTATTTTCGCCGAAAATTCCTTTGTAAATTACTGCTTCCGTCGGCTGATTTCTTCATAACTTTTCGGCGAAAACATTATAGTATTTTCGCTGAAAACTTCAGTGCAATTCAGCTCATTCCGTCTGTGGGTTTTCTGAAGGTATTTTCGCCGAAAACTGTGTAGTATTTTCGGCGAAAATATTGTGCTGGGCAGTTAGATCTTCGGTTCTGAATCCGGTTTGATTTCTGGTTCAATTCTGGTTCACTCCTTGAGGTCTTGAATACGTCCATGGCTACGTAAATGATGGCAAAAATCTGTGCTATCACAAAAACACTAGAAAACCATCAAATTGACCCAAAAAGGGCCAAAGTAACCAAATCGGTAGGAAATAGGGTAGTTGAGTGAATATTCGCTATTTTACCCCTAAAACAACGTTTCAAGCAAGGAAATGTTGCTTAAATGAGGCTGATAATCACGTCAAATCGAGTGTCATCAAAGGCCAGAAAAGAACCCTTTAGGGTAAACGGCCATCGGTTGAAGCTCTATGTTGCTGGAGCGTACGTTGGTGTGACGGAGAAGACAAGTCTTGAGGCACCGTAAACCAGGTATCGTCGAGCTCAAAGACGTTAAACGAGAGCGCTTCTCGGGAGGTGATGAACCGCGTTTTCATGCGCCTGTAGTCAAATAACTACTTAGCTAGAAAGCTAAGCAGATCGTATTCAACGGGTCTTCTAATAATTGTCTACTCAAATGTAAAGGCAGATTACTCAAGTTTATCACGTTGTGCGTGGTGTGAGTTCCACGACTTCTATTCTAAAAAATGCAAGGAAATTAAAAACTAAACTGAAAGACAGATTGGAAGATTGGTTGACTTAACAAAGACGACAGACAAGCTTAGACTTCGAATCCCCCTTTGTTCACCACAGTATTAGCAATCAACAGATCGGCGGATTTCAATTCTCGTTCAATCAATTCTAAGACACCACCATAACTCCTGACCCTTAGATTTTAGACTGGCGAACGTTCGCTCTATCCGATCTAGCTACCAAGATTAATTAGTCGCCCGGGTACGGTCGCCTCTAGCAACGACTAAACTAACTGGTGGAATTACTAACGATTTATGAGTTACTCTTGCAGTGGATTAACCCTAACTGGTTCCTACGAAAGGCACACTCTAATGAATAGGTTAATTGTTGATTTGGTGTTTTAAAGTAAGGAGAGCGTTCGCTTCTATCCTTAGCTTAACAAGAATCTAATCTAGGTGATCAATCCAGACAAGAAACATAAACAACGAAGAACAAACCAAACATGAAAGAGAAACTGATTGAACTTTGAATCTAATCACCGCCGATCCGTGACCGCTTTAAAGCCCTGGGTCACTTAGGGTTCATCTAGTCTAAGCTCTACGAGTTTAGCTACTCATGTTCATAACGACAGAATCAAAGACAGAAACAGAGTTCATCATGAAAAGATAGAATAGATAGAAACTATAAAACCTAATTAAGACGACTCTGGCAAAGCTTTGCCCCCCGGTAATCTTCAATCGTAGCTCCAAGTCTCCGAGGTGAAGGGATGGCGTCACGATCTCTTCCTGGCTCTTCGAACTCTCTAACTCTACTCTCTCGAACTCCTTAGGTCTAGAACTCGTGAGAATTCTATTTCTCAAAAGTATATTATTATCCGGTATGAAGTATATCTTTTATGGGCCGCCGGTTTAAGTATTTATACTTAACCCTAAACCACCGGATTTTGCCTGGATTTTTCGGTGAAAACTTGATGAGTTTTCACCGAAAACTTCAGTGTAAATGAAGGCTTCCGTCGGCTGATTCTCCTGTGTTTGTAAAGTTCAGAGTTTTCGACGAGAACTTGACTTCTCGCCGAAAACTTCTGCTTGTAAAGCTCTGCCCATTTCTTCTGGAGTTTTCACCAAAAACTGAGGAGTTTTCGTCGAAAACTGTAGTGTAAATAAGGGCAGGATTTGAGTTGGCTTGATCGACTCCTTGGACTGGTTCCGGTGCGGTTCCTCGAGGTTCTAGTGTCTTAGACACGTCCTTAGCTACTTCATTTGACGGCAAAAACCTGTGCTATCATGAAAACACTAGAAAACCATCAAATAGTCCTGAAACGGGCCAAAGTAACACAAATGGCACGAGATAGAGCAGTTGAGAGAATATTCGCTATTCTACCTTAAAACCCATGTCTTAAGCAAGGAAATGTTGCTTAAGTGAGGCTGATAATCACGTCAAATCGAGTGTCATCAAAATACCCCACACTTAAGCTTTTGCTTGTCCTCAAGCAAACTAAATAGAACACGCTCACGTTCATAAATGATAAGATCGATTAAATTGAAGTTCAAGCATACACAATGACTTATTAGACGATAATCCCTAGAACAAAAACTAACATGCATACTGATCAGTCAAAACAACCTGGTCTCACTAAAAACTGCACACGACAAGAAGTAGTAACCAATCATGAACGAATTTGACCTGACCGACCAGACTCCTCACACAGGAAATATTTAGTATAAGGGAAAACTCTCACTCTCTGTGTTTAAAGACGTTGTTTCTGCTCTCAATCATTTTCTGTTACTGAATTTTGTCATAAGTTTGCAACTCGACCACATCTCCACCACTGTGACAACACGAGGAACTAGTCAAGAAGGGACTTCCCTGCTAGGACTGTAATGAATTCTACACTACAAGGGTTAAAATGAGATGGATGAAGGGAATGTATGATGATGGCTTTGGTGCGGTGTAGCTTTCGACTAACTTCCCTCGAATCTAGCCTATGGTTTCCTACCGTTAACCAGACACAGGTGGAATAGTGTACGCTGTCTATGATACCCTCAAGCAAACCTAGCACTTTATTTTCTTTTCACACACATTTTTTCTGATTTTCTTTTGACTTCGTTCTTCCATATGTAGGGAGAAGAGCGTTGTTGAACTAAAAACTTTGATAAACTTTTGAACTTTTTTGATTTTTTTTTTCTTTTCTTTACTTTTTCTTTTGTGCCAATTCTTTCTTTTAGTTGCTGAGGGGTTTACACGTTTGGACATAATAGCTAAGACACCTGTTTAATGGCTATAGGCAAGTTACCACAAACACTTTCGGTAGGCTAATCTAGAACTACAACCACAGGGGATCAACGGGGAATGAAAGAATGGGGAATCGCTGTAATGTATATTGAACCGAAAGAACAGGCCAAGCTCAAGGGTTTAAACCTAATGGATTTAACGTTAGGTAGGCTATCTGGCTTAGTAGTGAATCTAGGTGCCCTATCATTCTAGAACTGTGTCATTGTTTGTGGTCTCGAGTAGGTCTCATGCAAATTCTAACTCATTCAAGCAAACAGAAAACCACTCAAAAAGAATTAAAATTGCGAGTTACGTGCAATGGATCAAAAGCTCACAGTTGGTTTGTAGTGGATTCGGTCATTTTCATGCAATCAAGGCGACAAACTACAAGTTTGATTTTTAAAATCTGTTCTGACCAGGCAATTTAGCATCAAAGTATACACGTTGTTTCTCAGGTTCTAGGTTAAGCAGTCTAAGCGTCATTATGACAGATTGAACAACAACTTAACATCAAAAATCAAGAACCGAGCATTCTAATGCTAGAGAAACTGGACATGCACCATGGAACACACAAAAAAAACACAATCAAGGGCACTCATGTTTATGCAAGGTTCTCTAGCATCCTACCCACACTTAATCGTTCTGTGTCCTCACAAGACTAAAACTAGAGTTGAGATTGGAATAGAAGAACCTGGACCGAGATGACTGATGTAGGGGATGAACAGGGTCTCGGAGCGGAGGGAATCTACCAAAGCGAAGGGGAGTGTACTAGACCCGAAGCAAAGGGAATCTACCAACTGCTACAAAACAAAAACAAAAAAAAGATAAAAAAGGAAAACCGGGACAAGTGTCCCGGATCCACACAGAAAAAAAAGTTGGATCAAAATCGAAAAGAAGAAATAAAAAGAAGGGACAAGGAAGAGGACAAACCGATCACTACTGGTCAGGTGCATCGGGAGGGGGAATGTGGATGGGCGTCGTTGACCTGCCGCTGCCACGCTAGCTGCGCCTCGTATCTCTTGTCAGTGCGGCGCTTGTGCTGTTGCATAATAACCCATCTGGCATCCTGAGTGGCGGTGTCTGTGACTGGCCACTCTGGAATCGCTCGTACAGCTCCCCAATATCAGCTGGAAGCGGTCGGTGCTGAGGCTGCTGCTCTTGGATGGGTCCCGAAGGGGCGGCTGGTACTGATATGCATACCCTCCCTGCTGCTGTGGTGAGGTATATTGATCGTCAAACATCGGCTCCGGCTGAGGAAGCTGCTCCTCAGAATCATCTTCTTCCTCTGACTCGGTCTCCTATTGGGGAGGTGGAGCTACCGCTACCTGCGGACCAAGGTCCAACTCGAGGGCGTACTCGACGCTAAATCACCACTATGGTGTGTACTCTGCGTCGTGGGACGTCAGGCCATATGACTGGCTGAGACCGAGGGAGATGATGAGTCGGCCTACAAAGTTTCGCCAAGGAGTGAGTTAGGCGGCTTTGGCTTCTGAGTCTTCTGGCGGAATAGGCGTGCAAGCACCCATCCGGGATGAAGCAGATAAGCCTCCCAGATGGCACATAGAAGAAGGAGCTCCTCTCTACTGATGTGGTGGCGCTCATCTCTGGAGCAAATAACAGGGATCTACGCCAAACCATATGAATAAAATGATAGAAGGGGTGAGAGAGTGACTTAACCGAGTTATGTGTCATGGTCTGAGCATCTGGCACTCCAGTCATGTGGCTCCAAAGCGCGTCATACTCCTCTCTGTTGTCAGTGTTGTTCTCCCAGCCGAGGTGATGACCCTCGTACTGCTCCCGGGGGATGCCGAGATGAGCTGCAAATCATCGTAGGTGAATTCTTTGTACACCCGCCAAGATAGAAGGAGATGACCTTCTTGTGTTGCCTCCTCTTGTGCTCATCCAGCTCGAATAAAGCCCAGAACTCCTGGAGTGCAATGTCAGGAAAGTCAGCAGCTAGGGTGGTCAGCTCCAGAAGTCTGAAGGTGCCAACAAGTCGAGCACATTCTGGTGCTAGTCCTCATCGTGCTCGAGGAGGGAGTCCAAGGATAATGGTCGCACGTTGGCTCTGGGAACATGCTCGAGCCTCTGGTAGCGCTCGAAGTAATGTTATGGGTAGGCGGGGGAAACAGTGGGGTGGTACCCGACTTGGCCTGGATATGCAGGTGGGGGACCGGGAGACGGCAGGTGTGACGGGTGCCGGAGATCGGGAGCTAGAGGCGGGGTGTCGAGTCTCGCCTTAGTCCTGCGCTCATGAGTGACATTCCTGTAGCAAGATATGAAACCAGATTAGTCAACTATAACCACCCCACACTTAGTAGAAAAACTCAATTTCACAAAGAAATGAGGAAAACCGAGAGTGGGGGTAAGCAAAGTAAGTAACCGGTAATCACAATGAATCACAAAGCATGCATATGTCTAGCCGGAATGTCAATATCACAATTAGAGTTCAGAAGTCAAAACGACATTCAAAAAGTCAACATGGAACACAATGAACCCTAATCATGGTAATTAATAGCACAAATCCAGAAATGTGGCATAATATCAACTCTGGCAACCAACACAGTGATATGATGAATGAACAAACACGGCAGCCAACAGAGCAAAAAAAATAGTGCATGGTCAAACTGACATTTCATAAAAAGTCAACACCACAAAGAATCATTCTTTAAGCATAGCAACATATGATCAAGATGGTATTAGAATTCAACACCAATTCTCCTAAGCATGCTAGATCAGTCTAAAGCAATCAGCTAACTAAATTCACATGAAACAATCGGCACGCATATCGAGGTAGACCGAAAAAAAGTCAACCAAAGTCAACCTGACGAAATTCAGCATTCAACATGTCAAAAGACTCGAAATGAAAAGCTCTACAACTTACCTTGAAGCCCATAGCTGCTGGGAAAAAGAAA
>JAVBHU010000263.1:0-27901 GCA_034768395.1 Linum lewisii | reverse complement strand
ACCTAACCGATGAATTAACATAATTGCAGCGGAACATGATTCGGGTGTTACATTAACTTGCTTAATAGCTTGATATTTTTCTTGAAAATTCGACATGAACTATTCGTATAATGGACCTAACAGTTCTTCTAATCATACCTGCATAAAACATAACATACTTCTACATATACATTCCATGGTTACCCACAACATTCAACTCAGTTATTAGCTCATGCCACTACTACAGACACACTACCACTATATACATCCTTACAATCCTGCAAACCACCTATACATCTGCACTATATACACATAGATCACATGATAACTACAACGTTCCTTTACATGCCACACCTGCATAAGGATCTAACATATGCATGAAAATGTGTCAAAAACATATGTAAGTGAAAACATGGATCTTTGGCCAAAATGTGCTCCCCCATAGACGTCCAAGCATGGAGTAGTTGAAGACCGTACCTCATCGAGCCTTCAACTCCTAGACCTACTGGAAGCTGCAAGGATCTCTACTGCTGCTGCTGGTCTGCTCACCCACAAGGATAAGCAGAGGAAAAGATAATAAAGAAAAGGGTCAGCTCATAGCTGAGTGAGTGTAATCATAGCATCGTGAGTTCAAAGCAAAGCATACCCCTAACACGTATCTAGCACATAAGCCAAAACACTAGGATCGAATCTCAGCTATCATGACATCCCAATAGGCAAAAGACTCAACCATCTTGGCATATGCACATGCATCTTATCATATTTTAATTATTTGGCGCCTGGCTATTCCCATGCTATTAACTCTCCTGGGCTTGCTTTCTTGCTTGATATTCAACACCACTAAGGGTGTGATCATGACTTATAAAAGATCCTTCACCATACCAAGGGTGAGGTTATAAACTTAATTTCATGAATAAGTCTACACCATACCAAGGGTGCGACTATAAACTTGACTTGTTAATTGAGTAATAGCATGGGGAGCCCTAATTACTACGTGAATGACCGTGAGACCAAACCATATATGACTTGTGTTCTTGTTCATGATTCTTAACTTGATATACCTTAACCTTAACTCGATCATTTAATACACTTGACTTGTATATTCTCGACATAACAATACTTGACTTGACTCATAATAACTTAGGAGTCCCATAGTAGTACTTCATCGGGTCTAGCCCTCGTACCGGGTCATTCTCCTAATCATGAATCCAATTTAGCAATCAACACTAACATCGCAAATAACGGCAATATGAGCACATTAATAATCATAAATATCGTAGGACATAATAACGATATCACAGGAAGCATGAAACATGGAATCATATAAATCACTTATTGATAAGCACGACAATTAAAACACATATCAATCATGGTTCCACATATAACATGTAATTCCATACACCCTTAAGCAGTCGGTTTAGTTCTCCTAGGTTCATACTAAGAATAAACGTAAATAACACGATACAACAAACCCGATATGCCGTGCTAATCCCTCACCGATTCTGAACGACGAAACTTCGATACTAACTTCTTTGTCGGAACTCTAATTCAGAACGACCTCCGTATTACGAACCGTGTATGAATACACGTTTAATTTTAGTACTTCCCTTCCTTCTCTCCATTTCTCCTGGTTCCCCACTCTGTTTCCAGCTTACAGAACACCACCCCCCATCTTAATGAACTAAACCTCCCTTTATTCTCCTTAGGCGTTGTTTCCCCCACCAAAATATCTAACTTTAACATATCTAACTAATGATAATGCTTAGTAATTTATACGTGGAGGATTGGGTTATTCCCCCACGTGAACAAAGTTTTCTTTCTTTATTTTTCTTTTTACTTTTCTTTTTACAATTTGAACATTATTATATATAATTTAATATTATATTATATTATATATAATAATAACTTATACCACGTCAACTTATCGATATTTCTGGTGCGGTCTAATTGGGATGTTACAATTATTGGACACGAAAATGTAGTTATTAAGCCATGAAACGTAGTTATGAAACATCATATGACCCATGAAACATAGTTGTTGACCCCCTGAAACACATATGTACGCCTAAAACTCTTTGAGGTAGATATTGTACCATAAAACGTAGGTATTGAACAATAAAACGTAGTTTCAAGACATACTTCAGCACCTCTCAACACATCTAAAAAGTACATGATTCGCGAGAGAGAGCGGAGGAGTATGGAACAAAGGGTTTCAAACCCTGAAGTCAATGACGGTGGCGGCGCACGAGCTTCAAGGCGGTGGGGGAAAGAGGAGGCGACAGTGGTGGCTTGGTCGGCAGCGACGTCGACGGTGGTGGTTATGTCGACGACGGTGGTTAGGTCGTCGGAGTAGGGTGTCAGTGGTGATTAGTTGTGAGGAAGAAGGAAAGAGTGTTGAGGAAGATGGAAGATGGAGGGCACTATTGTGATTCCGGTGGAAAAAATGTTAATTCCCTTGGTTTTAGAATGGAATTAAGATCTGGAATTTTGCAAGGAATTTGAATTAAATTCCGTTGCTAATTAGCAGAGGAAAACAAGGAATCGAAGCTTTCTGCCGGAATCAATGAATTCTGACGCTTAATTCCTGCCAGGAAAACGAGGTGTAAGCAACTAACAGGTAGGAATGAATTGCAACCTTTCAAAAAGGGAGGACAATGTTGTAAATAAACATCTTTAAAGTCATTGGAATACTTTTTTTTACAAGAGTAAAGTTTCATTAATTAAAATAAAACTTACCAGACACAAAAAAGAAGGTAAAGGAAAAAAAAACTAGAAAAAGGCCCAAAAAACCAATTTGTTAGTCTGAAAATCAGAAACAACAAGTTGAGCCATGAAGCCAAACCCTAGCTATGTCTTCTCCAAACCTCCAGCAGCCGCCAGCCACCATGAATGTTGAAGAAGAGGATGCACCAGCTGATGAAACTTGAAAACGAAGAGGAAGAAAAGACCCAACTCGTCGCACAACAATCACAGCTCCACAACCACTGTCAACACCAAAGATCGTCCGGACAAAAGGCTACAGAAGGCAACCTAGCTTCAAGGCTCTTTGAACAAGCACCCCCAATCCTGTCTTTTGCGTTGGCCGCAGAAATTTCCAGAGTTCTGATTCCGTGTAGGCTGCTTCAAATTCTACGGGTACTATTGGTTGACAGGAATGGAAGGCACCAGTTCTGGGGGAGATGGCGTGGAAGACCTCAAGGGACTTCGGATTTCTTCCCTTGACAGTGATGAAGACGATGCTTTTGAAGAAGGAAGTAGGAAACTGGATGTGGAAGATGACGACGATGAAGAGGATGATGAAGAAGTAGAAACAGTGATGCTTGGGTTTCTGGAGAAGCCTGAGCATCCTTGGTCTCTTCATCGGCAGTCATTCCCCAGCAAGGCTGGTGGTGCTCCGGTACTTGTTCATTAACCCTTTTCACTACTCGTTAATTAAGAGCTGAAGCGAAATTCAGATTTCTTCAGAATTTAAAGTAATGATGATCTGTATGTTCTGGCAGGCCTGGCTGGACCCTGTTAATTTGCCCTCGGGAAATCATTCTCTTTGTGATACATGTGGAAAGCCTCTTAGATTTGTGCTTCAGGTTGGTTGACAATGCCCAGCTTCATTTCATTCTGCAAAATTTTGTCTGCTTCCTTGTGGAATGTCTATAAAACTTATTTCCCTAGCTTCATATGTCTTTTGTTATTTGATAAACTTTTCTTCCATTGACCATGTAGGTATATGCACCGATTACAGAAAAGGAATCAACATACCACCGGACATTATTTGTATTTATGTGCTCCAAAATGTCTTGCCTTCTTCGTGATCAACATGAGCAGGGGAAACGTAAACCCGAACATCAATCCAGGAGGTACCTTTATAATTTAACCACATTCACCTTAACTAGCAAAACAGCCCTAACATTTGTCCCTTCTTTTAATATAAACCTTAAACCCTAATGCATTGTTGAAGTCTCTGAGTGATATTTCCATGTTTTCTGAAGTGTCAAGGTTTTCCGTTGCCAGTTGCCTCTTGGCAATCCTTTTTACTCAAGTGAGAACCCACGAAATGATGGTAATGACAAGCCTTCTGGACCTGGAGGTATTTTATCTGTTTACTTAGCAGTTTACTCTTTTTCATCTTTCAGTCTTGAATAAATTGTTTTGTGAACCATGACTCTTAATCTACTAGTATGATCTTCTTATGGGTTTTCATTGCTTCAGCTGTGCTCTGTGACCGTTGTGGTACTTGGAAAGGAGATAAAATTTGTGGTAGATGCAAGAAAGCACACTATTGCTCAGAAAGGCATCAGGTAATGAGATCTTGATTGCATTTTTTCTAACTCAATCCCCGTTTAACGGCTCTATACATATGTGGTGTTTACTTCTGTTTTTTTATACATCTTTACAGCGTAAACACTGGGAATCAGAACACAAATATCAGTGTCGCCAAGTGGAAAATTCCTTGCAGCAATCCAGTTGTGGCTCTAGTAATGGCAGAACAATTGTTCCTAAAGGCAAGTTTTTATGACTTGGGTCTTGAATGTTATGCGAACTTACATATTAAGATTCATAACTTTGAGGTTCCCTTTAATGGTTGGGCAGTACGGTTTGTTGTCACTTCCATTTCATAGTAGGCTAATGTGTCTATTATGTTCCGGTCCATATAATAAATGATCTTAGGTGGCACAAGAAGATTTTTTGTTTGTTACAATATAGCTTTTAGCGATTAAAACAAACTCTTGACATTCGACAGGCATATCATGCGCCAACACAAGGTTTGACTTGCCTAGCGCAACCAATGAGTTGGTCTGCACTTGGATTAGACTTGCCAATAATGAACCATAAATTATTATGATATCTACACGCAGCTTAATCTTAGGGTTTACTACTTTACGCTGCCCTAATATCCTCACACCAAAAGGTTTTGATTTCATGTTTCACACAGTTCCTACGAAGAAGTTGTGGCCAGAATACGAGATAGTGGATGAAGATGAAGGTGAATTTTGTGAAAAAATGTCTGATGATACTGAGAATGCCATGTCTCTTGTATCCATGAGTGAAAAAAATGACTCGATGAAGTCTGTCATTGACGGGTTTAAGGTGATAATTTCTCTACTCTTGCATATGTGATACGTGACTTGTTATTTTATATTGAGTGCTGACAACATCTGTAACAAACAGGCGGATATTGACAAACGGACATTTGCAAATTTTGAACAACGCAGAGCCAGAGCCCCTGATCAAGTTCTGAGGTAATGCGATTTGAAATATTTGTATATGCTACGATGCTAAATTTTGTAAACCAAGTTCTAGAAACAATTCTGAGCCTCCATATGAATTGCATGGCATGTGGAGCTATTCTTAACATAGAACTAACTATCTGATGTAGAAGGTAAGCCGTATTGGCGAACTTATGATGCCAACGTCCCATTTTGTATCTATATTTGTACAGACCTTGGATTACAATACAAGATTCGTACTTATTCTTTCCTGGAGAACAAGTGTATGACAGTGATTGGTAAATAGGGACAAACCGAAAGAAGTGACCTTGATAATTTGCAAATATTATTGCTTGTTCATTATTTGTCTGACCCAGACAGTCATGTTTGACTTGGTTGAGGAACTCACAGGTACTGCAGGAGTTCGACTGCAAAACCCCTCTGGCCCATTTTCAGTGGTCGTCTACCAAAGGCTGAAATTCCCAATTGCAAGTACTGTGGAGGTCATATGATCTTTGAATTTCAGGTGCGTCCATCAAGTCATTGTCATATCTCACCAGATAATTCCTTGTTCTTCAAGGCTCAATAACTAATCACTGCTAATATTGCTTCTTTTAATGCTATCATCAGATATTGTCTACTTTACTGTACTACTTCAAAGTGGATAATGAAGCCAACTCACTGGACTGGGCTACTGTTGTGGTATACACCTGCGAATCTTCATGTGATGCATCTGTTGCATACAAAGAAGAGTTTGTTTGGGTTCAACTCCATAATTGATTTTAGTGAAGAACATGGTAGTTCCTCCGTCTTTATTTAACTTTACAGTGTTCCCCTTTGAAGAAGATGAATGATTTCGAGTAAAGTTTTCGGAATTCTCTCCGAATTCAGAGTTGTAGCCGTGTGGTTACTGTTACATTGAAATTTTGATCGATGATCTTGAAGTTGCCTTCTGTTTCATCATCCTCTACCTCTGTTTCATCTAGATCTTTGGTGAAGGTAGCTTTTGATCTGATTTCATTTCATACTCTTTCCTCATACACATGCACAACTTCG
The DNA here is from genome assembly GCA_034768395.1 of Linum lewisii. Lineage (NCBI taxonomy): Eukaryota > Viridiplantae > Streptophyta > Magnoliopsida > Malpighiales > Linaceae > Linum > Linum lewisii. Next base: position 21,662 of record JAVBHU010000263.1, on the reverse strand, counting down.
ATGGTTAGAGGTGGCGAAGCCTAAAGCCTACCAACAACAAAGTTCGATGACCTACTACGACAAATCGGTGAATGGCGACAGAGTTCGACGACAATGACAAATTACAACTACCAAAGATGAATGAATCATGTGAAACAAGTGACAATTTTTCATTTTCACCTCTAAAATTTAAAGTGAATAGATCTTTCAGCTATAACAAAACTTTCCTAAGAATTCACTCGAAAATAAACAAAATGACTATTTTTTTGATAATATTCTATCTCATATGTATCTAAGACATCCATTAGATGACTTTAATCTCATATTAGATAACTTTTACATTGTTGTGAAACAATTATCAATCAACGGTATAACGATTATAGACGTCACGTCATATGAGTTAAAGTATTGAGTTTGTAACATAGTGGTCATCAACGTTTCATGTGGTCATTAACGTATTGGGGTTTGTAACAAGTTGGTCATTCTGTGAAGTCCCCATCCATTTTTTTCCGTTAAATGCGGATGTCAGCAATCCAAATCACCATTTTTGTCCATGTCACCTATTGCCACGTCACCCTATCAACCCCACATTCAACCCAACCTAATCTAACTCATCCTAACCAACCCAACCCAAAACCCAAAACCCAAAACCCAAATCCATCATTTTTTCCTGCTAAGGCCTAAGGGGTTGTCTATTCAGACAATTCAACCATAATGGACACCCACACCAGTAATTTACTAGGTCAGGTTCAACGAGTTTCATAAAAGAACCAAGCTCCTTCGTCAATCTTCGTCGTCCCATGACTCTATTCAGTCGGAGCTTAAACCGACACATGTTGTCATGATATCAGTGACTGACCCGAACTCCACCAACTCATCCAAGTGGCGAAGAAGAGACGAATTTTGCTCCCTTCAGGCAGAAGCGGAAGAGGGTAAATAAATCTGTTAGCGAGATTACAGTGGTGTAGTCCTATAGTGGTTCTGGTGCTGGTAAAATAGATAAGTAGAGAGATGAACGACCACCACATCAACCATGTATATTATTAGAGTTCATCTCTCTTTCTTTCCATTTAAGACTTTAAAATTTGAGTTTCTAATGCACGATGCATAATGTTATATTTTTTGTCAATGTCACTTATTGTCATCACTTAAATGACGTTAGTGACCAAAAGGCTTATTATGTCACCAAAATACATTATTCATTTCTTTCCCAATACGTTAGTAACCAAAATACGCTAGTTCCATTTTTGTCCATGTCATCTATTGTCATCACTTAAACGATGTTAAACGGATGCATTACTTGGTCATTCCACCGAGTTTCCATCCGAGATGATTTCTTTCTCAACCTGTTGGTTAAAGAGACTTCGAAAGCCCTAGGAAACGATCATGTTCATCCAAAAAGAAACGAAGCAATCCAACGGCTGTAAACCCACATTGGCAATGGAGTCGGAGAAATACTCAGTAGAGAACAGTTTAGTTGTGATAGCAATCAAAATAGAAGAACGCACCCTCCCCTCCCTTCGTTCCTAGCAATCCATCCACCGTTCCCCGGCGGCCGGCTCGCTGTTCCTTCCGTTTCATTCACGGCGATTCCTTCTTCCTCGTCGTAAAATTCTCAGACCCAATTCTAATCTCCCTCTCTCCTGTTGTCATTATTAGGGTTTTCCTGAACAAACCCTAGCAATAGCCGTAAGAAACTTACTCCACTCCCTGTGTATCAGCAGAGACAGAGGACGCCACCAAATTATGTTTCTTCCCACCTTCTCATTGCCGGTGGCTTCTCGTTTGCTCTGATTGCCTAAAATTCACTGTATCCGCTGTTTCCAATACACTTCCGTGGAATCGACTCTTGCTGCTGGGCTCACTGGATGATGGAAAATGAGGTGCTTGAATTCGATATAGGATTAGGAAGTTTGAATGGTCGAAGCGACGGCGATGATGATGCGATTGACATCGACCATTCCCTCGATGACGACGACGAAAGCTCTCCTGTCGCCGTTACAGTCGCTTCTGGTTCCGAGATTTACTTCCCCGAGACTGACCTCTTGGACCTCGAGCCATGTGAAGGAATGGAATTCGAGTCCGAGGAAGCTGCCAATGGCTTCTACAACTCCTACGCTAGGCGGGTCGGGTTTAGTACCCGAGTCAGCTCCTCTCGCCGTTCCAGGCGCGATGGAGCTATTATACAGAGGCAGTTTGTTTGTGCTAAAGAAGGGTTTAGGAATTTGAATGAGAGGCGCACTAAAGACAGAGAGATCAAGCGTCCTCGATTGATCACAAGGGTCGGCTGCAAAGCTTCCCTCTCTGTGAAAATGCAGGATTCCGGTAAGTGGATAGTTTCCGGTTTTATCAGGGAGCATAACCATGAGCTTGTCCCGCCTGATCAGGTTCACTGCCTCCGTTCCCACCGCCAAATTTCTGGCTCTGCCAAGACATTGATTGACACCTTGCAGGCTGCTGGAATGGGGCCTCGTAGGATTATGTCTGCATTGATTAAGGAGTGTGGTGGGATCAGCAAAGTTGGGTTCACTGAGGTTGATTGCAGGAATTATATGCGCAACAATCGTCAGAGGAGCATGGAAGGAGATATCCAGCTTCTTATTGACTATTTGAGGCAGAAGAATGCAGAAAATCCTGATTTCTTCTATGCTGTGCAGGGTGAGGATGATGATCAGTTCACGGGCAATGTGGTGTGGGCTGATCCGAAAGCCAGGTCGAACTATTCCCATTTTGGAGACACTGTTACCTTTGATACAACCTATAGGTCCAACAGGTATCGCTTACTGATAAAAGGCGATTTTATCAAGGTCGTATTCCACGGGGTCCTCTCATAAACCAATACTCACACTTCTCATAGACGGTCTAAACATTTGAAATTGGTTTGGGTTGATTTAGAAATTCAGAAACAAAGGTAAAGAAATGCAATACTAACAAAGACTAAGCAAGAGAGAAATGTGGTTCAAATCAAAGACAAAGGGGGCTCTCTTGGTGGGTAGTTTCATCATGCTCAAGATGACTAATTGAACAAACAAGCCAATTAAGATCGAGTTTGCATTCGGATGACCATGCATTTCACTTCTATAGACTCAATGCACTCTCGTAGCACCAAATCCCTATCCTAATACCACTCAACTTAGGCTCTCGCTCTCAAGCTAAGTGAAAAAGGATGCATTCTAAGTGTTTGATGAAATGCCAAGACACAAGATACTCTCTTAAGACTCTATGACCACAAGGCTAGGCACAACACTCTCATATCAATGCCCTAACACTAAGAGATTCACCAAAAAGCCTTTTCAAACTCAATTGAATGAAAATCCACATGCACACCAAGTGTTCGATAAAATGCCCAAGAGAGAAATCAAGTGAAAATGGTTGAAACAAGATGATCTAATCTCTTAGAACACACTCACTTCAATCCCTAGACCTACAATCTATGCAATCCAAGCACTCTCATGCATCAAATCACATTGAATGGACCAAATCAAGCAAACATGGCATAAAATGGCATTAAGAACAAGTCTAGGAATCATCCTCATACAACCAAGATCAATCATGGCAAGTTCTATACAATCATCCCTCTATCATAGCACAACTAATCTACCCATCCAAGATGAACCCTAGAAACTCAGCCACACATGGCCAAGGGAGTAAAGAGAAAAGAAGGAAGAATGGTCACCAAGAACACCATGGATGAATCCTTGAGATGATCTTCACTTCTCCACTTGTAAGCACTTCTCCCAAGGTTTGTTGGCTTCAATCCTAGCTCCAATGGCTTCAAATTGCTCCAAAAACGTGTTCTAGGTTTGAGGGTTCGTGGGTATGTGTTTGGGGTTCAAGAGAGATCATAGAATTCTTCAAAAGGGCCAAAAACAAGAGTATTTATAGTGCAGGGGACAGTGCACGGCGTGCACCCCTGCACGGCGTGCACCCCTGCACTCTGCAGAAAGCTCGATCTTGCAATGCTCATATCTCCCTCGTCCGGACTCCAAATGACCTCCCGTTTGCTCCTATGCGCTCCTTGTCATCCGTACTTTGATGCCATAACCTGAAAATGCACAGAGGCAACTCCAATAGCCCACAAATTTGGCTCCAAAGTGGCAACCGGACAACAAAATGACACTTTGCACAAAACTTCAATAAAAGCATATAAGTCATGTCATTTCACGAATAAACACGGGCATTTCATAGGTCATTCATAAGCTTAAAATGCACTAATTAAAGGCACATCAAATTCCCCTACGACTAAGCTTTGCTTGTCCTCAAGCAAATGAATTAGAAAACATCCAAGTTCACAAATGACAAGTTCGGTCCATTGAGATTCAAGCAATCACAATTTAGCTTAAACTGTTCCACGAACAAACTAAACCTACACATGCAAGAACATCAACCAAACAAGTCTAAACCTCACTAATTTCTGCACACTTCAAGTAGTGGTTGATTGGGACACAGCAAAATCGACCACGACAACACCAACTCTAATCAAAAGGACTTGAAATCGGAACATGGATCGTAAGTGGCGAGTGATTATGATGTGGCTATCGACTCGACTTCATCCGCTTCTAGATCCGCACTTTACAAACTCTGGCTAGGATCAAGGGCTACATTTGAGAACTCTTTTTCTTTTTTTTTTTTTTTTTTCTTATTGCATACTAGTGCTCGATTCAACACTTCACTTAGGTGTTGAACCTGCCTAGCTCACAGCCTTTGCCCTTTTGCTTAGTGCTCAACCCGACACTTCACTTAGGTGCCGAGCTTGCCTAGCTTTTCTTTTGAGCATTTTTTTTTTTTCAATTTAGCCACTTGATCCTTAGCCCTTTACAACTTCCACACAAGATTTCGAATTGGATTCCGTCTAATCTCAAGCCACAATCACGAAGGATCAAAAAGGGTAAAGAAAGACATGGAAAAGGGGTGAAAATTCTGATTGCCTTCATCATCTTAGACCGGTGTTATCGAGCGGTACAAAAACACGTATCAAACCAGTCAACCAACATACAAGAGTGATACAATCTCAGTTCTGGCCCAGACTCATTTGATATTAGTGCTAACATGCTGGTTATAGGTTCTAAGTAGGACAGTCTAAACGTCATTGTGAAAGCTTGAAGTTAATTAAACACCAAAAGTCAAGAACCGAACGATTCTACAATAGAGGAATTCGACATTCAATTAAGATCATGCAACACATCAAAACATAGCTTTAGACTTCTACCGACAAATAATCACACCAAACCTCAAACTCCCCTACGACTAACATGAGCATTGTCCTCAATGATCAAGAGAGAGAGGATAAGGTGGAACGAATATACCGCGCGGTGAAGAAGAGAAGCCGGAGATGGAATCCCGGGTCAAGTAACCTGTTCAGGACGAGGACCTGAATCAAGGGTACCTGTAGAAAACTAGGGAGGGCACACCACTCAAACACAACCCATAGTCGACAAGATGAGAGTACGGATGAGATGTGTGATCCAACAACATGACAAGTGCAAAGCCAGAAATGAAAAGAGAAAATTAGAAGTCAAACACAACAAAACATGCAGTCATAAACAGAAATAAAAGAAAGGAAAAATCCAAAGTCCTGAGAAGTGGTGAGTGATCCTGTGGCTCTCAGTGAGGTGGTGGTCGTGGGTGCCCAGGCCACTGTGACCATGGATGGTAGCCGTCAAACGGGGGAGGCGGTGGAAAGACTGCCCAAGTGCTGGAGGGGCCGGACTCAGAGTGGAAGCTCTCCTGGTAGTAGTAGGACTGATGCTGCTGCCAGTACTGAGAATGTTGAATCTGAGTAATCTGGATACCCTGAAACTGCTGAACCTCATGCACCTGAGCAAGCTGCTGTCCATAGAACTGCTGGCTCTCAAAGTCCCTAGCGTTGTACACCTCTAGGTTCTGAACTCTCCTGTTAAGATCCTGTATCGCCGCACTGTCTCTCCTCTGTCCCTCACGAATATCCTCCACTACGGTCGTGAGGCGACCCATCCCCGAGATAAGCTCATGAAGCGAAGTAGGGTCGATCTCTACATCCTCCTCATCACTGTCATCATCTGAGACTCGACAAGTCGGAACCAGAAGGTCTGTGATCTGAGCTGTAGGTAGGACAATCCTCAAGAGAACTGGTCGAGGCTCGACAAATGCTGGAGCAGGACCAAAAGCATCAAGGCACTCATACCCACGCACCAACCTGGTCACAAATCCTCCTCCCAGCAGAACACCAGTAGTGTCATTAGCTTGTATCTGAAGGAGGGCTCCTAGCACTAAATCACCTAGATGCAGCTTGATGCCCCTCTCCAAGCAGTAAAAGAGAAACAAATCTCTGACTGAGACTACACCTGGAGAGGAGGATGACTTCCTGTGGGTGATGGAGTGCCGGAAGAAGTGATGGAGGAGCTTCAGCATAGGCCGATTCACTTCTGTGACCTTGGATGAGCGAGCTGAATAACCTCTAGTCCTCGGTGCAATTTCCTTGAAGAATGCACTCTTGGCGTCCCCCGGAAGAGAAGATATGAGAGCCAACCCAGAGAGCTCGCCACTTTGAACCTCCACCCACTCATAGAACCCAAGGCGGTATCCAAACTCGTCAATGGAGCACACACGCGCCATCCCGCCGAGCCTGAAGCGCACACAAACCTCACTAGTGGTCTCGTGACACTCCACGGTGAGAGTGCTCAAGAGCTCCTTTGTAGGCCACTCATACGCCCTCTCGTCAACCTCCAAGAGCGGCCAAATACCGGCTCCATCAGCCAAAGTCTTCAAAGCATCCAACCAACCATCATGACTCTGCAACCCCTCAAAATCAAATCTACCCTGCCTCGCCACGGGCCATCTCGCCATAACCTGATAACGACTGTAAGCCCGATCTCTGGGGTCGAAGTCGAAGATCCTCTGAACCACTGATTCAGGAGGGTCGACGCCACGAGGAGCTGGAGGCGGCGAAGGCGACCGTGGTGGAGGAGCAGAAGACTCCCCAGTCTGTCCCTTCCGCTTCTTGGAAGCTGGTGCCTTGGATCGCTTGGGGGCGGAGGATGAAGAAGCTGCTTTACCCTTAGGAGGCATCCTGCAAAAGAAGTGCAAACAAAGAATCAACAAGAAGGGCACACTCCTAACACAAATCCTATCGAGGCGCCTAATCATAACACATGATCAAAACATTGAGCACAATTCAAAATCATCAAGTTCAAGTGCAACAACCTATGCTTAGCAAAAATCAAATCACAGAGATCCACAGTTAAGCAAAAGGCATGCATAATGGATCAAAAACACGAATCGAAAACATATAAGCCTAAGTCCACACAATGCAAGGAGGAATGCACAAAGTTTAAACCAATGAGTGGTGATTAACCACACCCCTCCTCACACAAAGAATGGAATTCGGTCCCCGAATTAAGCACAAGGCAATGAAAAACCCAAATTGGCCAAAAATTGGTCATGAATCAATGACAGAGGCAATATCCACGGAACCACACTCACACATGTGACAATCCACACCAATCAACTAAGCACCACAACACAATAAGATATCACAAATGTCCATTCAAAACCAAACAACCCCTCAACTCAAGCAAAACTCTGGCCGATTGAAGGAACCACAATCTCTTCATCAAAACCCACAACATATCGAAATCAATTCATTGCACTGAGCATAGCAAACAAGCAATGGACCACAAAACCACCGAGTGAAGCAAGCCAACTCCCTCAATCAAACCTCCGCACTCGAATAAGCAACTGAACATTCACCCTTGGCAATTCAAAGCACAACAAGGAAGCAAAACAAATCATGAGGCAAAAATGACTCAATCACCAAATGCTACCAAACCTAAACAAGCACCTCCCCCAAATTCAACAAACCACACCCCTCACATCAACCCATCCCCAGCTAGTAGAACAGCAACCAAATCAGAAATCCCAAATCAAAATTGGAAACCTGGAATCGGGAATCGGGGCTGAGATGGAAGTTGCCGGCTGGGAGGCAGTCGGAGCTGGAGGCAGATGGAAGCTGGCGGCGGCGGCTGGGTTAGGTGATGTGGGTGGTGGCGGCGGCGGCGGGCGGATGGAGAGAATCGGCGGCGGGCAGGTTGGAAGTCGGCGGCGGCGGGGTTGCGGGGTCGGGTGGGGCTGGGCAGGTGGGCGGATGGAAAGAATCGGCGGCGGGGCTGCGTGGTAGGTGGGAAGTCGGCGGCGGCGGGGTTGCGTGGTCGGGTGGGGCTGAGCAGGTGGGCGGCCGGAGTGGTGGCGTCGGGCGGGAGTTGGTGGCGGCGGCGTCGGCTGGGTTGATTGGTGTCCGGACTTTGAGAGAGACGGGTGCTGGGTTGGGGGAGTCGAGGAAAGGGGATAAGGGGGTTGGGTTTAGTTGGGTGGGTTGGCCGAGTCGGGTGAGTGGGTCGGATCAGCTGGGTCAAGTGAGTTGGGTGAACCAAAACCAAACCGAACAATGACTCAAACCAAAGAATCAAGAATCAGATGACTCAACCACTGACCAAACCGAAACAATGTAAAGGGAAAATCGGGGGTGCACAGGCGTGCACCCTGGAGGTGAAATTATTTTCGAAACCTCCTGGACAGCACGTGCACCAAACCGTGCACGGTGCACGGCGTGCATCATGCAGCGTGCAGTGGTGCACGGCGCGCACCTCCTCAGCTTAAAAACAAATTTTCACCTCGACGAAAAACGACCAAAACACCGTCAAATCAACCCAAAACGGACCCCGCACTTCAGAATTTCAACGCCTACGAGACCACAAAGGACACCACAACAACTCAAGGACCTTGAACACCACAAAAACACACAATCACGCAATCAAATCAAGAAGAAAAGACATGAAAAACCCTCGGGTTGCCTCCCGAGAAGCGCTTGTTTAACGTCTTAAGCTCGACGAAGCAAGGAACACTCAAGGCACGACCAAAGACAAGACCTCAACAGCACCTATAGTATCACTAACAACATAATGCTTAAGTCTATGGCCATTCACCTTAAAAGGTTCGGTTTGGGATGGAGAGATTACCTCGATGGTGCCCTAAGGAAAAACATGAGTTACCGTAAAGGGGCCGGACCAACGAGACCTCAATTTCCCGGGAAAGAGCTTGAGCCGAGAGTTGTATAGGAGAACTTGATCACCAACTTTGAAATCCTTGCCCGGCTTCAAACGGGAATCATGAATGAGCTTCGTTCTCTCCTTGTAAAGCTTTGCATTCTCATATGCATGATGGCGATACTCCTCGAGCTCATGTACCTGAAACTTACGCTCTTCTCCTGCGAGACTCATATCAAGGTTTAGAAATTTCAATGCCCAATAAGCTCGGTGCTCGAGCTCTACCGGCAAATGGCATGCTTTGCCATAGACCATCCTATAGGGAGTAGTGCCTATAGGGGTCTTGTAGGCCGTGCGGTAGGCCCATAGAGCGTCATCAAGCTTCTTCGACCAATCTTTCCGTGATTGGTCGACCGTCTTCTCTAAGATTCTCTTAAGTTCCCTATTGGTCACCTCGGCTTGGCCACTAGTTTGAGGGTGATACGAGGTGGACATCCGATGAGTGACGCCGAACCGGTGGCATACTCTATCGAATTGCCCTTGAAAATGAGTACCTCGATCACTAATGATAGCACGAGGGGTACCAAAACGGGTGAACAACTTAACAAGAAACTTCCCTACGACTCGGGCATCATTGGTAGGCAAAGCTTGTGCCTCCGCCCATTTAGACACGTAATCTACCGCAACTAATATGTACTTGTTACCATGCGAAGTAGGAAACGGTCCCATGAAATCAATACCCCATATATCAAATATTTCTACCACTAACGAGACATTTTGAGGCATTTCATTACGGGAAGAGATGTTACTGAACGTTGACACGCATCGCAAGACTTGACAAAGTCTTGACAATCTCGGAAGATCGAGGGCCAAAAGAATCCGGACTCAAGTACCTTGCGAGCCGTGCGATTTGCTCCATGATGTCCACCCGTAGGACCGGAGTGGCAATGTCGCATGATGTCCTTAGACTCTCCATAAGTGACACATCTTCTAATCATACCATCCGAGCCAACTCGAAATACAAAAGGATCGTCCCAATAGTAATGCTTCAAATCCGCAAAGAACTTCCTTTTGTCTTGAGTGGAGAGGCCCTCCTTCAAGTCTCCACTAGCAAGATAGTTAGCCAAATCCGCGAACCAAGGTTCCTTGAACTCTAAAGTTGCTATAGCGAATAATAGCTCATCGGGGAAGTTGTCATTGATCTCTTCATTACCATTGTGTACCATTTCCGCCTCTTCCAAGCGAGACAAGTGGTCGGCGGCTACATTCTCAGACCCCTTCTTATCTCGAATCTCAATATCAAACTCTTGCAACAGAAGGACCCATCGGATCAACCTTGGTTTAGCATCGGTCTTAGATAGAAGGTACCTCAAAGCTTGGTGGTCCGTGAAGACAATAGTGTGAGAAAGTACCAAGTAGGACCTAAACTTATCAAAAGCAAACACTATGGCCAAGAGCTCCTTCTCCGTAGTTGTGTAGTTCCTTTGAGCATCATTGAGAGTCTTACTTGCATAGTATATTGGATGGAATCTCTTGTCGATTCGTTGGCCTAGAACCGCTCCAATGGCGTAATCGCTAGCATCACACATCAACTCAAATGACTTTGGCCAATCCGGAGCAATGCGTATAGGGGCATTCGTGAGCTTACCCTTGAGGAGTTCAAAAGCTTGCAAGCACTCTTCATCAAAACGAAATTCCACATCCTTCTCAAGAAGCCGAGTCATAGGAGTAGTTATTTTCGAGAAGTCTTTGATGAAGCGCCTATAGAAACCGGCATGCCCCAAGAAGCTTCTCACGGCTTTCACGGATGAGGGTGGAGGAAGTTGAGAGATGGTCTCCAACTTTGCCTTGTCAACCTCAATGCCCTTTTTAGAGATCTTGTGACCAAGAACAATCCCCTCATTGACCATGAAATGACACTTCTCCCAACTTAATGCAAGATTGGTCTCTTCACACCGACGCAAGACCTTCTCAAGGTTCCTCAAGCATAGGTCGAATGAATCCCCAAAAACCGAGAAGTCGTCCATGAACACTTCCATGATATCTTCCACGAAATCATCGAAAATGGCAAGCATACACCGTTGGAAGGTGGCGGGAGCGTTGCACAACCCAAAGGGGATCCGTCGATAAGCAAAAGTACCGAAGGGGCATGTGAATGTGGTCTTCTCGATGTCCTCCGAGGCGATCGGGATTTGGAAGTACCCGGACATACCATCCAAGAAACAATAGTACTCGTGACCGAGAGACGCTCGAGCATTTGATCCATGAAAGGTAGAGGAAAGTGATCCTTCCTAGTGGCATCATTGAGTCGACGATAATCTATGCAAACACGCCACCCGGTGATCGTCCTTGTCGGGATAAGCTCATCCTTGTCATTAGCTACCACCGTGATCCCTCCTTTCTTGGGAACAACTTGCACGGGGCTAACCCAAGGGCTATCCGAGATAGGAAAGATAATCCCCGCATCCATAAGCTTAATAACCTCTTTCTTCACAACCTCCTTCATGTTAGGATTTAGCCTTCTTTGTGGTTGCACAACCGGCTTGAAATCTTCCTCCATAAGGATCCGATGTGAGCAAAATGTGGGACTTATACCTCGAATATCCGAGATGCTCCACGTAATAGCTCTCATGTACTTCTTGAGGAGCTCCACTAGACGGTCCTTTTGCTCGGGTAGAAGCTCAGAATTGATGATGACCGGTAGCTTAGAATCTGGCATGAGAAAAGCATACTCCAAATGCGCGGGAAGAGGCTTGAGCTCAAGAGTAGGTGGTTCTTCATAGGAGGTCTTTACCCTTTCCACCTTCGGGAGAGCAACAAAAACCGTTTCACCCTCTAACTTGTCTCTCCCTTCATCAAGGTAAGCCACTTGAGCTTTGAACTCCGGGGTGCCTAAATGTTCCTGCACATCCGTTCTAAGGCAAACATCCAAAGAATCTCGACACACGAAGTTAGAAATACTACACACACTAGCCGAAGCAACAGTATCACAAGAGTACTCTAAATCATCTTGTGCGTGAGCAAACTTCATGCCATCGGCTATGCAAAATGTGACACTCTCTTGTCCTACTCTCAATGTCAATTTTCCGTCATGCACATCAATCAAAGCACGAGAAGTAGCTAGGAATGGTCTACCAAATATCAATGAGACATCCACATCATCGGTATCTATGACCGCAAAGTCAACTAGGAAGACAAACGGGCCTACTTTAACTAGCACATCATCAACAATCCCCCTAGGACTCTTGGTCGACTTGTCCGCAAGTTGAATGTACATACGAGTAGGACGAAGATTAGACAACCCTAGCTTCTCAAATATGCAATAAGGCATGACATTGATACTAGCACCTAGATCCGCAAGACCATTAGCAAGAGAAATATTACCAATAGCACAAGGGATAGTAAAGGTACCCGGATCCTTGAGCTTTTTGGGTGGACTTTTGAAGAGGACGGCGGAGCATTCCTCATTGAGGTGGACTAGAGATGTCTCCGGTAGCTTTCTCTTATTGGTGTAGAGTTCCTTCATGAACTTAGCATATTGGGGCATCATAGTCATTGCTTCGGGAAACGGAAGAGAGAATTGCATTTGACTAATCCGCTCCACAAACTTCTTGAAAACCTTCTCAAGGCCATCCTTCTTCAATCGAGATGGGTATGGAGGCTTAGGCTTGTATGGAGATACAACCGGTGCGGGAGGAGAGACCGGTGGTGTACTCGATGTAGCCTTACTAGGTTCCTTGGCAACCTTAGTGTTCACATTACCCGTAGGAGGTTCGACTTCAACCTCAACTTCATCCGAAGGAGGATCATTAATATCATCATCATCAACCATTAGATTAGGATCTTGTACCTCTTTAGAGTCAATTGGGGTAGAGGTTGTATCTTGCAAGGGTCTTCCACTTCTCAAGGTCACTACCTTGCAATGCTCCGGACCTTTGGGGTTGATCTCGGTATTGGAAGGTAAAGTGCCCGAGGGTCGCTCCGAGAGTGCCTTAGAAATATGTCCTAATTGGTTCTCCAAATTGGCAATTGAAGCTTGTTGATTCTTGATGAGTTGGATCATTGCCGCATTGGTGTCTTCTTGAGAGATCGAAGAACCACCCTCCTTATTTTGAGGAGGCTTGTTGAACCCGGGTGGTCCTTCACCTCTATGGTTGTACATTCCCGGTGGGGTAGGACCTTGGAAACCTTGACTTGGATGTCCACTTTGATTCCATTGATTTCCCCCTTGGTGCCCTTGACCTTGGGGTCCTCCTTGAGTCCCTTGGCTACCTTGGTTTAGGTTACTTCCTTGAGTCCATTGGTTGCCTTGATAACCCCTATAACCTTGATAACCTCCTTGATTTCCTTTGGTTGTAGCCCTTGCTATAACCACTACCTTGACTCCCTTGGCCTTGGTAACCTTGGTTAGACTTGTTGTACCAAGGTCGGTTATAGTTACCTTGATAGTTACCTTGGGGCTGAAATTACCATGGAAACCTTGACCTTGTGCGAAGCTTACCTCCTCAAGGTCGCCTTGGCCAAGTTCAGGAGTGGCGGAAGGACAAGCACTAACATCGTGGCCTTGACCTCCACAACCTTCACAACAAAATACCGAAGCAACCGGTGGATTACCCACTTTAGATGGCTTAGAGGGAGTCTTAGGCATACTAAGATTGCTTACTTGTGAAGCCATGGCGTCGATCTTAGACATAAGGAGAGCGATCATTGGATCATCTTCATCTCGGTGCCCCGGTAACTTAGGCTTCTTCCCATAGCTAGACGACTCCTTTGGTGCATCAACACTTACGGACCGAGAGTCATAGTGCGTGTCACTTCCATACTTAGACTTAGGAGGTTGTTGTCGAGACCAACTCCTTGTCTTGTTGGCAATCTCCGTGAAGAGTCCTAGAGCATCTTCGGGAGTGAGCATCCTTAAGTCACCTCCGGCGGCTTGGTCGATCATCCTTGTATTCTCAAAATCAAGGGACCTAGCAAAGATGTCCGCCAAGCTCCATTCGGCGAAGTTGTGATGAGGACAAGACCGAAGAATGGCTTGGAACCTATTCCAAGTCTCATGGAAAAGCTCTCCCTTGTGTTGTATGAAGTGGTTGATGCGGTCTCGGATTGCATCCGTCATATAGGGAGGAAAGAACTCTTCAAGGAAAGCTTCGGCTAGGCCCTCCCATGTGGTGAAAGCTCTACTCGGTTGATTCTCCAACCATGACTTAGCTCTACCTTTGAGTGAGAAAGGAAAGAGCCGGAGTCTCACACAATCCGGGTGAACTTGGTCATTCTTAACCGTGTCACATATCTCCAAGAAGTCCTTGAGATGCCTAGATGGACATTCACCATCAATGCCATTGAACACCACTCCATTTTGAACCATTTGGATCATATTAGGCTTGAGCTCAAAGTTCCTAGCATTGACGGGTCTTCGAACAATGCTAGAGGCTGCCCCTTCAAGAGTAGGACGAGCATAATCCGCCAAGGTACGTCTTGCACCCCTTTGTGAGTGATCATCATCATTGGTATGGTGAGAATGTTCCGAATGGTTATCTTCATCCTCGTGATGAGACATAGTGTGGTGTGAGATGCGATCAACTTCTTCTTCTTCAACTGTAGGAGGTGGGGAAGTGGTAGGTGACTCGAGCACTTGTTCTAGTCCTTGGATTCGTGCTTGAAGACGAGCTGAACGCCTCATGCACTAACCCAAAATCTCCTGCAAACAAGCACAACAAACACACTCGAGTAATACAACGATGCGGGATAATAAAGTAAACAAAGAGCAACAAGGAAGCAAAAAGTAAAGCGGAAGGAAGTGAATAGATCGGTCCACTACTAAGTGCTTTCAAAGGAATGAGAGAATCCCCGGCAACGGCGCCAAAAACTTGATAAAAGGCGATTTTACCAAGGTCATATTCCACGGGTCCTCTCATAAACCAATACTCACACTTCTCATAGACGGTCTAAACATTTGAAATTGGTTTGGGTTGATTTAGAAATTCAGAAACAAAGGTAAAGAAATGCAATACTAACAAAGACTAAGCAAGAGAGAAAGGTGGTTCAAATCAAAGACAAAGGGGGCTCTCTTGGTGGGTAGTTTCATCATGCTCAAGATGACTAATTGAACAAACAAGCCAATTAAGATCGAGTTTGCATTCGGATGACCATGCATTTCACTTCTATAGACTCAATGCACTCTCGTAGCACCAAATCCCTATCCTAATACCACTCAACTTAGGCTCTCGCTCTCAAGCTAAGTGAAAAAGGATGCATTCTAAGTGTTTGATGAAATGCCAAGACACAAGATACTCTCTTAAGACTCTATGACCACAAGGCTAGGCACAACACTCTCATATCAATGCCCTAACACTAAGAGATTCACCAAAAAGCCTTTTCAAACTCAATTGAATGAAAATCCACATGCACACCAAGTGTTCGATAAAATGCCCAAGAGAGAAATCAAGTGAAAATGGTTGAAACAAGATGATCTAATCTCTTAGAACACACTCACTTCAATCCCTAGACCTACAATCTATGCAATCCAAGCACTCTCATGCATCAAATCACATTGAATGGACCAAATCAAGCAAACATGGCATAAAATGGCATTAAGAACAAGTCTAGGAATCATCCTCATACAACCAAGATCAATCATGGCAAGTTCTATACAATCATCCCTCTATCATAGCACAACTAATCTACCCATCCAAGATGAACCCTAGAAACTCAGCCACACATGGCCAAGGGAGTAAAGAGAAAAGAAGGAAGAATGGTCACCAAGAACACCATGGATGAATCCTTGAGATGATCTTCACTTCTCCACTTGTAAGCACTTCTCCCAAGGTTTGTTGGCTTCAATCCTAGCTCCAATGGCTTCAAATTGCTCCAAAAACGTGTTCTAGGGTTTGAGGGTTCGTGGGTATGTGTTTGGGGTTCAAGAGAGATCATAGAATTCTTCAAAATGGCCAAAAACAAGAGTATTTATAGTGCAGGGGACAGTGCACGGCGTGCACCCCTGCACGGCGTGCACCCCTGCACTCTGCAGAAAGCTCGATCTTGCAATGCTCATATCTCCCTCGTCCGGACTCCAAATGACCTCCCGTTTGCTCCTATGCGCTCCTTGTCATCCGTACTTTGATGCCATAACCTGAAAATGCACAGAGGCAACTCCAATAGCCCACGAATTTGGCTCCAAAGTGGCAACCGGACAACAAAATGACACTTTGCACAAAACTTCAATAAAAGCATATAAGTCATGTCATTTCACGAATAAACACGGGCATTTCATAGGTCATTCATAAGCTTAAAATGCACTAATTAAAGTCACATCACTTACCTTTTGCACCATTCACGGGGGTTAACCATCATGGCCAACCAGTTTTGTTTGGCTGTGCTTTCCTAATGAGTGAAACTGAAGCATCCTTCGTCTGGTTGTTTGAAACTTGGCTTGCTGCGGTGTCTAGTCGACATCCGGTTTCCATAACCACTGATCACGACGAGGTGTTAAGATCTGCGGTTATGCAGGTTTTTCCTGAGACCCGACATAGGTTTTGCAAGTGGCACATTTTCAAGAAGTGCCAGGAAAAGCTGTCTCATGTGTTTTTGGAGCATCCGATGTTTGAGGCAGACTTTCATAAATGTGTTAACTTGACTGAATCAGTTGATGAATTTGAATCTTGCTGGTTTTCACTTGTTGATAGATATGAGCTCAGGGATCATGAGTGGCTTGAAACTATATATAACGATCACAACCAGTGGGTACCTGTTTATTTGCGGGACACTTTCTTTGCAGAGATGTCCATAACTCAGCGGAGTGATAGCATGAATTCATACTTTGATGGTTATATAAATGCTTCGACCAATCTGCAGCATTTCTTTAGGCTGTATGAGAAAGCTCTTGAAAGCCGTAATGAGAAAGAAGTGAGAGCAGATTATGATACAATGAACACTTCACCAGCTTTGAAGACTCCATCTCCAATGGAAAGACAAGTGTCTGAGCTTTTACACTAGGAAATTGTTCACAAGATTCCAGGAAGAGCTGGTTGGAACCCTAACTTTCATGGCATCCAAAACAGATGATGAAGATGGGAGCATTGCCTATCAAGTTGCCAAGTTCGGAGAAGATAATAAGGTTTATCATGTGAATTTCAATGTCTTGGCGATGAAAGCAACTTGTAGTTGCCAGATGTTCGAGTTTTCGGGTCTCCTTTGCAGGCATGTCTTGGCAGTCTTTAGAGTCACAAATGTGCTTACACTGCCTTCACAATACATTTTGCGCCGATGGACGAGAAACGCCAGGAGCAGTATTGTAATTGAAGATCATGTTGCAGATGTATATACCAATTACTTGGAGTCTCATACAGTTCGATATAACACCCTTCGCCATGAAACCTTCAAATTTGTTGATGAAGCAATGAATTCTACATATAGTTGCGATATTGCATTGACTGCTTTGCAAGAAGCTGCAAAAAAGGTTGTCGATGCCGCAAAGAATGATGGAAAATCCACTTCTTTAAATGGTTGAAATAAGGGAGGATTGGCTGGTCGCAGTGGTAGAGAAAAGTTTAGCAGTGATAATCAAGTGCAGATCTCAGGCCAACATTTATCAGAGGTCAGAAATGTTCTTTTACTTCCTCTTTATCATTAGCTTAATCATACTTATTAAGTGAAAGAAAGAAACTAAAGAACAGATGCTTGGACATGCCTGGTTTGATGTTTAACTTAGAATCATAATAGAGAAGAGTGGCAACCCGTTCTGCAATGCCTTTTTTGAAACCCAGATCATGATTTCTCAATGTCAAGAACTTAGAACTCTTCGTGAACAGTTATTTTGTTTCGTACACACTGAGTTTACCAACTACAAGAATGCCATATCTGAAACAAAGACTTCTCACATCTGTATTGAGTATTGTGTAATGGTTTTGATGCAGGATGACATGGAGAAGAGGATCGAACAACTGGAGAAGGAAGTGAAGCACGCGAGTCGAAAGTGCGAAGCATATAGGGGTAAGTTGTTGTCGGTTTTGAAAGACATAGAGGATAAACTACAGTTATCAATTAATGTACAGAACATTAAAATCAGTATGAAAGATAGCTTGTAAATTGTGTAGCTTGTCCTATGTTGCAGAGGTTGTGCAGTTTTTTATTTGAGCTTTTGGTCCTCCTTTCTCTGTGGTGGTGTCAATTTTCATCTAATCAATCTAACTTCTTAAAATTTTGATTAAAAGATACTGCAAGCAGGCTTAAATTTTTATTTTATACTACAACAATATAACAAAGTTACCCTTCTGTTAATTTCTCCATCTAATACCGTTAAGTTTGCTATGCTGATTCATCCTTGTTAAATTTAATTTATAAAAAAATCTCCCTACCCCTATCACCATCATCTTCAATAGATCCTCCATTTGGTCGAGTCGTAGTAACCTCCTGGTCAAAATCACCTTCACTCTCTAGAACCTTCGGCAGAGCCGCAACAGTCCCAATGTCGGCCCTCCTAGACTTGATTGCGGCCCTCCTAACCCGAGCGAACGAATAAGACTTGGATTGTCCCCAATTGTAAATCGACCCGAGAGATTGAGCTTGATTTAGAGCTTGCGAATACAAACCTGGAGAGCGAAGGAGACGAGAGGCAGGGGAGGAAGAAGGGGAAGTAGAGGAATCATATGTTCATCTCTTTTCTCTATACTACAAAGCTTAGGTTGTGTTTAGAGTGGTGGAAAGGCTGGAGGTCGCCAACGCAGGAGAGAAATAGGTGGAATACAGTTTTATGGTTTTGGGTAATTAGATTACACAGAAAAAATTAACGAAAGGATCACTCTGTTATGTTGTAATAGTATAGTAGTTTAATTTGAAAGAAACGTTGTAAAGGGGCTTATTTGTTATCTTTTGATAGTAGAGGGCCTCCCAACCTATTATCTTTTTTATTTTGATATTAATTGTATCTAAATCAGTCATAATATCTAGAAAATAAAGATAAAAAAATATAAGTTAATTGTCTTGATTCTAACCTAAACTGATTTAGAGAATTTACTATTCATTTTAAAAGTGAAATTGTAAGATACCTGCAAATTGTTGATTATACAAGATTAAGATTTTAATTTAGGTTTTGTCTGATTTAACCAATCATGAATTTTGTCTGAAATTAGGATTACCAAACACCAAATAAATCGTAAGAGTTTAATATCAAAATCGGAATTTTGTCTACCTTGGGTATGCTAAAATGTGAAAATATTTTATCTGAAATGTCTAGTGCATATAAGAGAGATTTAATGTGAAAATAACGCATCTTAACGTAATTATTACAACACATTAATTACAAATTGTATAAAGTTGTGAGACGTATCAATGATCTCATAAAGGTAGTGATGCGTATCTAAAGGTATGAATTGCGTATCTAAAAGTATAGATTACGTATCTAAAGGTATTTATTGCTATCTTTGATGTAGTTATTGAAGCATGCAATACTAGGGGTGGCAGTCCCAACCTGAAACCCGAAAACCTACCCGTAATCGATCCGGTCAACGCGGTTTTATAACCGGACTGACCAAATAACGGGTTCGGGTCGGGCGGTTAAAAAAAAACGGCCAAATATTAGGGCGGTTATTGGTCCGCCAGATAACCGGGCCGACTCGGCCGAATGCCACCCCTATATGGATGACTTGACGAGAGTTGGGATCATCACATCGTCATGTTTTAAATTTATTTTCTTCGAACTCTTACTATTCTCAATTTCGGATGTTAATTAGTTATTATTAAACAGAAGTATTTGTGTTATTATATTGGGATTTCAGATTTTTAGTTTTCGGAATTAATTATTTGGTTAGTTGTTTAGTATTTCAGAATTAATTTTTATTAATTGTGTCACTTAATAAGTTAGTACGAAGTACGAACTAAATTATAAAATTAACATATCCCAAATTAAGTGGTACAATTGAAATAACAAATTATTTGGGCTACTAAAACCCATAATTATGCAGCCCAATTGGGTTTGAAAGCAGTTGGGCTGCATTTGGATTCGAATTTGAGCCGCAAATGTTGGGCTTCACGCTAGGCCGGGTATAACCGGTGGTGCCTGCCCGCCCGTCGGCCACGGTCATGGTAAGGAAAACAGAACCGACAGGTCCGGATCGGGCGGTTAAAAAAAACGGCCAAATATTAGGGCGGTTATTGGTCCGCCAGATAACCGGGCCGACCCGGCCGAATGCCACCCCTATGCAATACCACGGGTATATATAGCCACTTTGAAGGTATTAATTTTGGATAAAAACTTATAAATTGTCGATACAAAGATAGGTATGCTAGCATGTGAAAACATTTCACCTAAAATGTTTAACGTATATACGGGAGACAGTGGATGTGAAAATGACACATCTTAACTTGATGATTGCAACACATTATTTACACATAGTATAAAGTTGTGAGACATAGCAATGATACCTCGTAAAGGTACGAATTACATATCTAAAGGTACAAACCCCATATCTAAAGGGGTTGTTTGCTTTTTGGGGTTTGGAAACGTAGGTATTTATCCAAATATGATATTTTGAAAATGGTGTTTTTGAAACTCCAATTTTGGGCTAATACCATGATTTGGTAGAAGAGGTTTCAATAGTTAATTTGCAGTGGTGAGACAATAAATGAACACTTTCATAATATTGTCCTCGCAAAAATCACTATATATATACACTAAGGTGAATCCCTAGACCAGTCATATTCAACTCTCAACACCGATACTAACAGAAGAGTTGCTACGGATGACGACCAAGCATGGCTACATATGTTATATACTAATGTACGAATTGGAGGCCGTCGTTACACCTATTGTTCAATGTCAACTTTTGTTAGGGCCAACATTACACCTCACAGAGTGTACACGAACAGGTCGAAGACGAAGCAGGTCTTATGCTAGTGTGAAATCAAGGATGGACATGGTGTAGTTGTTCAATCCAGTAGATCTTTTGCTGACTACAGTTGCTCTGCAATATGTTACTTTTCATATAGTTCTAGCTTTGGCTTGTTTTCTAGGGTGAAGAGTTGTTCATCCTCCTAGGTCAATATAGTGCAAGTTGAACATCTCTTGTAACTCGCCTTGTAGGAACCTACCAGCAAATCGATTGCACCACCAGCTGCTGCAACAGTAGTGTGATACCTAGGCAACTCTCACATCGACAAAATACGAGAGAGATCCATGAGCTATGAAGAATAGTTCAACTTTAACTGACAAGACACATTTTGGTGTGTAATGGATGAGTTATTGTAAGAACTCCAAAGTTAAATGTGCTCAGGATGGAGCAGTGTAGAGATGGGTGACCTCCTAGGAAGTCACTATTATGCACCCAAAAGCAAATATATGAGGGTATATGCCCAAAATGAACAGTATCTTGTCGGAAAAGGTTGAGATACTACAAGTGTCATCAGAGCCTCCCTACATCTCTCTCGAACGATGGTGGGGCAAATTTCAACGAGTACGTTGAGTCCCTGAGGAGGGGTGCATTGTGATACCCTAGTCAAATCTCACATTGACAAAACACGTGAGAGATCTATGAGCTATGATGAATAGTTCAACATTAACTGATAAAACTTGTTTGGGGTCTAATGGAGGAGTTCAACTCCAAAGTTAAATGTGCTTAGGGTGGAGTAGTGCAGAGATGTGTGACCTCTCAAGAAGTCACTATTATG
>JAVBHU010000262.1:0-27981 GCA_034768395.1 Linum lewisii | reverse complement strand
TTAAAACCAAAAAAAGGGGGGCCCGCAACTTATCCGTTTTCCCGGGAAACTTGAAGCAGAACCTTGGGACCCCCTTTTGGCAGTATTATGAAAAGGGGGCCAAAGGTTTATTTCGGCGGTCCCCAAACCTCGCGCTAGCCCATTGTGCTCCACCACACCCAAACCCAACGCTCAGCCCCGAGCTCGTAAGGGATTTGGCCCAAAAGAAGCCGAAGACTCACAGGGATTTTAGGGGGACGTTTTTATCCCCCAATTTGCTGAATTAGAAGAAATTCCCCATGATCCCAAGGGGGGAAAATATGGGCACCCAACCCAATCAAAGAAAAGAAAAGGGGTTTTCCCAAAGGGCGCAAGGAGAAAACCCCCCCTGACAAAGAAGAGAAAAACCCCCCCCCAAGGCGGGGGAAGGTCGGAAAAAGGGTTACCCCCCCCGTCAGAATCAAGGCGGGGGCTAATTACGTTCCCCCCAGGAAAAAAAAAGGAGGGTTGCGGTGGCCCCCCGTTACCCAAAGCGGCGGGGGAAAAAGGGGGAAACCCCAAAAGGGAGTATTGCGAGTTTCATGAGAAAAGGGGGCCCACGATAGGAGGATTTGGCCGGGAACTTCGCAGTGGGGATTGAGCGAGCCATAAGGAATGGTGATTTTAAAGGAATTCATATTGAGTAACAGAAGAAGAAGGGAGCGAGAACGCCAATTCGCCACGACTAAAAAAAGGTCAGGGGAACCCCCCCCTCCAAAGGCGGACGGGACCACTCCCCCCAGAAAGGGGCGAGTGCCCTTCAAACAAAAAAAATTAACATCAAAAAGGAGGAACGTCCGGGAATACCCAGAAGGGGGGACGAGAGGCTCAGTACAAGAAAAAAATGCAGTATGATTTTGGGGGGGAAGGGGATACGCCCAAAAAAAAAGGGAGAGTCTTGGAAAATTTTCCCCAGGTCAGGCGGTCAGATGAAGAGCCCCCTTTGAGTTCACAGGGAAATTTTTGCGTGGGGGAAGTCCCAGCACCAAGCAAGGGGTGACCGTGTCATTGTTGAAGACATTTTGGGGTAGAGGGGTCCCTAGGGGGAAACGAAGGCAGTTGGGCGGTATACTTTCAGCTGACTTTCAGCGGGGAATGGGTTTTAGACCCCCCCCAAAACCAAACGCTCTAAGATTATGCTGCCCCGGGTTTCGCAGGAAATGACGTGCCCCGTACTGGGCGTAAAACACCTTTCCATCACATTTGGGGGGGCGACGATCACCAGGAGACAAAGCACATTTAAATTTTACGTCACAAAATTTCAAAATTTTGGGGTATAATATGAAAAATGGGGCGACCCAGTTTTTGGGCCCCTTTCGAAGGGAGTTTTTCCTCTACATCCATCAAAGGGAAAAAAAGTTCCCTACCACAAAAGGGGGGTTGGGGTTGCATGGGGAGACAAATTCCCTTGGCACAAAAATCTTTAAAGTGGCCCCTCAAGAAAGAGGAGGCATGTTTTCAGTGATACTAGAGACGAAAGCTTTTTTCCCCCCCGGAATCATCAGGGCGGAAAATTTGGGAAATCCCCTTTTCCCCCCGGTGATCCCGAAGAGTAGTGAGACTGTCCGCTCAATTTTGCCGGTTTCCCGCAGAGAGCGTAAAGGTGACGCTCCTAAAAGAATATTTCTGAAATTGTTCCGTGGGAAAACCCCCGGGTATGCTGGGCTTGACCCCCCGATCAAGGGGCACCATCTACTCCCGAGCAAACCCTCGCCTTTGTACAAAAAACGGGCGGTTTAAAATGGACAAGGGAAAAAACGGGGCCCAAAAGGGATCACGAAACTATAGGGGAGGCTTCATCAGGGAAGCCCAATACCCCACATGGTTGTCCAATGTAGTGATGGGGGCAAGGGGGATGGAAGTGGGGGATGTGCTTTGATTTTACCCAAACCTCAACGCGATGTCCCAAAGGCCCCATATCCCTCCCTAACTTTGATCAGGGGGGGGACGCCGGGGCCAACCATGAGTTGTTTTTTGACATTTTCTCGGGATACACCGATCCCTTTGGAAAAAAGGCGGATCAAGAAAAAAAACGTCATTCTAACCCCCTTTGGAAATTTACGCACAATGTGATGCTTTTGCTGAAGAACCGGGGCGAGTACCAGGGTATTGACGGGTTTTTTCAAGATCAGCTGGGTTTCATACTGGAAGCATATGTAGATGCCTGGGTTAAAAAAACCCAAAAGGGTGATGACCCCCTGGTAACCCCCGAAAAATTTCGACACCTTTTAAGGCGTTCCAACTTTGCTTGAATCCGAAGAAGTGTGTCTTCGGGCCCTTCAGGAAAGTTTTTGGGATTCATATCACCAAAAGGGGGGTCGAGGCGAACCCAAAAAAGATAGAAGTACATGAAACACCACCTCCCCAATTGTCAGGGATTCAAAAATTGACAGGGGGGCTAGCGCAATGAAAAGGGTTTATTCCAAAGTCGCCAGAGGCAGAGCCCTTCTTTGCCATTTGAAGGCAGCAACCAAGTTCTGTGGCGGAAGAATGCTCCAAAAGGGTTTTTTAGGAATCAGGCATTCCTCACCCCCTCCGCCCCGCGGCGGGCCCCCATTCCGGGAGATGAGCTTACCCGTACGTCGCCCAAACGCGGCTACAGGACTCATTTCTCATGAAGCGGGCAGACAAGGAAAAGGCCCCGGGTTTTTTACACAAGCAATTTATTTGGGAGCGCCAAACCCGGGGATTCTCCCTTGGAGAAATAGCCCATGCGTAATCATCGCTTCCGAAAGCTGCGCCCATACTTTCCATCTCACACAATTATGTTTTGGGGAAAATTGCCTCAAGGGAGCCTCGATCCATGGGGGGGGTGGCAGGGGGGTATGTCCAAATGGGCAGTAGGCTCAGCGAGTACGAGACACTTTCAACAGGAAAACCCATCAAAGGCGGCCCTTGGCTGATTTCGTGGCGAAGGACCCCAGATGATTACGGGGAGTTCGTGAGGGGGGGGTCGAGAAGAACGGGCAGGAGGGGGATAGTGCAAAAAACCCCCCCGGGGTGTTACACGAAACCGCCCTGCTTCAGCAAGACGGACTAAAAATCCCGGGGAGTAGGGGGTGCTCATTGGGGGGCCAGATGGCAAAAGCAGGGGAAAGTATCACATTAATTTTTCCCCACTCCCCCCTTGTGGTCAAAACCAGGGGGTGTACGAGGTCCCGGGGGGGAAATCTGGCCCCGTACAAGACCCAAACCAAACGCCCTTAAAGGTTTTGAAACAACAGAGATCCACCCCGGTGGCAAGGGAAAATAACACCCCGCCCACGCCCTCTCCAAGTCGCAACTGCTCTCAGCTTCGAAAATGATAAAATAACAGAAAAAAAAAAGGGGGGAAAAAGGGAAACCAAAAAAAAAAAAAGATGTGAAAAAGGGTGGCGATGTTGTTTTCATTTAAACAGGGTCCTCCCGGGGGCAAAGCTTTGACAAATCTCGGCGGCAAAGGGGGCTAGCAGGTAGCAAGTCCCTCGCGGCCCATCTTGGTGTTAAGAAAGAAAAGGCTTTACATTGAGAGAAAACCCTCAAGGGTATGTGGGATGCATTAGGCCAAAAGCCCTTTAAAAGAATGTGCTATTGCAAGGTACTATTGGCCCCCAAAACCCGAGTTTTTGAAGAGCTGGTCCCAAAGGTGCCACAAATGTTAGCTTTTTGCAACCACTCACCCGCCCTCCACCCCCCTCCAGCCAATTTGTTTTCACCCTGGCCGTTGCCTTTTGGGGAAAGGGTTTGTTGGGACCATTCCCCCGAGGCGGTGGGGAAGAAAAGACATCATGTGGCGGTGGATTACTTCACCAAATGGTTGAAGCCCAAAGCTCTCGCCTCTACACGGCGTACCCGGGGACAAGTTTATTTTGAAGAACATCATCACCGTTTCAGCCTTCCTATGGGTTTCGTCTGCGAAGGCATCAGTTTGATTGTACGGCTTTCCCTTGACTTTTGTGAGGAATTCAAGATATGGTTCGCTTGGAGTCCGTGGCATCCCCTGGGCAAACGGAAGGAGAACCATTAACAAACTCATTTTGCAAGGATTAAAGAAAAAGGGAGCGGCGAAAAGGGAAAAGGGTCGATGGTTTCCCAACTCCCATGGGCGCATAGGACGTCTTAAAATGGCCCAAAAAACTCCCCACACTCTGGTTTATGGGAAAGGGCATCTTACCCGTAGAAGTTAAACTGCTAGCCTAAGTATTTAGCATTTTAAACACGCGGTAATGAAGGAGCTCTACTCATAAATTGGCATGTGAAGAAGACGGGAGGATGCAGAGCTAAAATGGGAAAGCTGGGTGGGGGGGACAATGCCATCTTCGTCCCATCAACTGGAAGAAAGGGATGGGGAGTTCAAAGGTTTTTCGGCCATCCCCCAACAGGGCAAACTAAACCCAAATTTGGGGGGCCAAAAAAGGTCCGTGAAGGATTGGTCCAAGCCCCTTTTAAAATGAACACCCTACGGCGAACCCATAACAAACATGGGAAAGCCATGCACTTCGGAAAAGTACAACCAAAGAAGAGGTCTACTTACCCCCGGGCCCTTCCCCCTGTTTCTTTTTTTTGTTTTTTTAAAACGACCTGCTAAGGGGTAATGTATGGAAGGGAAACCCCTGTCGCTCCTATATATATATATTTTTATATTATATTGATATTTATATTAGTAGGCAATACCCCAACGACCCATGAGTTCGGATTCCCCGGTGGAAATCAACTCATATCATTTGGTTCCCAAGGGGGAACCCCAAAATCATTCGATTCCCCAAGGCGGAATCAACGTGTTAGGGGCTCGGATTCCTCGTGATGGGAAAACCCGTTCGCATCATTCAAATTCCCCCCAAGGCGAAATCACCCAGTGATCAGGGGTTCGGATTCCTCGAGATAAAATCAATCATCATCATTGGGTTTCCCCCAAGGGGAACCCCGATTCATTTAGTTCCCCAAAGGGCGAATAACGTGTTAGGGCCGGTTTCCTCTTTGAGGGAAACTAGTTCGTCATCATCAAATCCCCCCAAGCGAAATCTCCTCGTGACATGGAAGTCAAAAAAAAAAAAAAAAAAAAGACAAACAGAGGGGATAAAATGGTAGAAATGACATTTCCTTTTTGTTTGATTGGCGGATTGCTATTTTGATAAAAAGGAAGGGAAACGAAAGGAAGGCAAAAATTAAAAGGGAATTACTGGCGCCCGCCTTGACCTTTTGTCCGCCGGGCCCTTCGGCCGGGGGCTTTTGAAAAAAGGCTTGATAAAAAGGTTTTCCCAAGGTCGAATTCCACGGGGTCCTTCAAAGCCCAATACTCAAATTCCATAGACTTTAAAAAACTTTTAAAAAGATTTTTTTTATCGAAAAAAATCGGGGACAAAGGCAAAAAAATGAAATTTCAAACAAAACTAAGCAAGGGAAAAAAGGGTTCAAATCAAAGACAAAGGGGGCTCTCTTGGGGGGTAGTTTCTCATGCTAAAGACGGATTAATTGAACAAAAAGCTAATCAAGATCGAGTTTTTTGGATCCCATGCATTTCGCTTCTATGGGATAAAATGCCTCTCGTAGCCCAAATCCCTTTCCTAATCCACTCAACTTAGGCTCTCGCTTAAAGAAAGTAAAAAAGGTGCATTTAAGTGTTTATGAAATGCCAAGACAAAAGCCCCTCTCTTAAGCTCTATACCACAAGGTTAGGCACAAACTCTTATCAAGCTCTAACATAAAAGATTCACCCAAAAGACCTTTTTAAACTCAATTTAATGAAAATCCAATGCCCACCAAGTTTTGTAAAATGCCAAAAGAGAAAACAAGTGAAAAGGTTGAAATAAGATGACTAATCTCTTAGAACACACTACTTCAACCCCCAGCCCCAAATTTTGCAAAAAAAACACTTTGAACAAACCCCAAAAAGAAGGAAAAAAATTTAAAAAAAATGGCATAAAAGGGAAAAAAACAAGTAAAAGGGAACTCCTCAAAAAACCCCAAGGATAAAACTGGGAAATTTTTAAAACCAATCATCCCTCTTCATAGCAAAAAATTTACCCCCCCAAGATAAACCCCCAAGAAATCGCCCCCCCGGCCCCAAGGGGGAAAAAAAAAAAAAAAAAAGGAAAAAGGCCACCAAGAACACCATGGATGAATCCCTTTTTTTTATTTTTTCATTTCCATTTTTAAGCACTTCCCCCCCAAGGGGGTTTTTTGGTTCTCCACCCCAAAGGGAAAAAAATTTCCCCAAAAAAATTTTTTAAGGGGTTGGGGGTTCGGGGGTTGTTTTTGGGTTTTTAAAAAAGATAGAAATTTTTCAAAAGAGTAAAAAAACTTGGGTATTTATAGTGCGGGGGGCGGGGCCGGGGTGCACCATCACGGGGGTGCAGGGGGGGAGGGCGGCAAGGTGACGGCGTGCCCTTTTGGGGTGAATGTTTTTTCGGACCCCCCGGAAAACCTTTGCAAAAAAAACCGTGCACGGTCCCGGGGCGTGCAGGGGTGCATGGGGGGGTGCCCCTTTCCGCCCCGCAGAAAGCCGATTTGTAAGTTTTATATCCCCTCGCCCGGGACCCCCAAATACCCCCCGTTTGCCCCCATACGCTCCTTGTCACCCGGAATTTGACCCCTAATAAAAAGCCAGAGGGCAACTCCAATAGCCCCAATTTTTTAAACAACAAAAAAATGAATTTTGCACAAAATTCAATAAAAAAAATTAAGTCAGGGTATTTCACAAATAAACAGGGTTTTCATGGCCATTCATAAGCTTAAAAGCAATAATAAAGTCACATCAAATTCCCCTACGACAAAGTTTTGGGCTTGTCCTCAAGAAATGAATTAGAAAACATCCAATTTCCACAAATGACAAGTTCCCCATTGAGATTCAAGCAATCAAAATTTTAAAGCTTAAACTGTTCCACGAAAAAAAAAAAACCCCTACACTGCAAGAACATCAACCAAACAATCAAAACCTCACTAATTTCTGCACACTTCAAGTAGGGGTTGATTGGGACAAGAAAAACCCCCCACAACCCCCAACTCTAATCAAAAGGACTTAAAATCGGGAAAGGGAAAAAATTTGGGGGGAAAGGTGGTGAGTATTCATGGGGGTACCGACTGGGACTTCATCCGCTTTTAGATCCCCTCTTAAAACTCGGGCATAGGATCAAGGCTACACTGAGAATTTTTTTTTCCTTTTCTTTTCTTTCTCTTTTCTTTTTCATTCTTTTTTTTTTCTTACTGCATACTAGTGCTCGTTTCAACATTTTCGCTTAGGTGTTAAACCTGCCTAGTTTTCACAGCCTTTCCCCCTTTTGCTAGTCCCCTCAACCCGACACTTCATTTAGGTGCCACCCTTTTCCCTAGCTTTTCTTTTCTTTGAGCATTTTCCCCTTTTTTTTTTCTTAATCTTCACAAAATAGCCATTTTGACCCTAGCTCTTTACTTTTTCCACACAAGTTTTTAAATTGGACTCCGTCGAATCTCAAGCCAAAATCACGAAGGATCAAAAAGGGGGATGAAAAACAGGGAAAAAAGGGGGAAAATTTTGATTGCCCCTTTATCATCCTAGACCGGTGTTTCGGGGGGGTAACAAAAACACGTATCAACCAAACCCAACCCAATTTCTGGCCTAGACTCATTTTAAATTTTGCGCTAAAAAATTTTCTGGTTAAAAGGGGTTTTAAGGGGGAAAAATTAAACGTCTTTTTGAAAAATTGAAGCCCAAAAAACCCCAAAAATCAAAACCGAAGATTTACAAAAGAGGAATTTGACATTCAATTAAGGGGTCATGCAAACATCAAAAATAGCTTTTAAAATTTTAAACCACAAATAAACACACCAAAAACCCCAAATCCCCTAGGGGCTAACAGGAGCTTTTTTTCCCCAATGAACAAGAAGAGAGGGTAAGGGGAACCCAAATTTTACCGCTTGGTAGAGAGGGCAAAGGGCGTAATAGAGGGGAAAAGTTCCATGATGATCCTTGGTGAAGAGTGATCCAAAATTCTTGCCCAAAACCCTTTTTCAAAAAGCTAAAACAACACAAAAAAAAAAAAAAAAAAAAGGTTTAAGGGAAAATTGGGGGGCCTCCCATGAAGCCTTCTTTAACGTCTCTACTAGACGAAAAAACAAGGAAAAAGCTAAAAAAACCTTTCCCCAAACCCTTACCCCCCTTGAAGTCAAAATCTTTTTCCTTTGCATGGCCCCACGGAACTTAAAAGGAAAACCCTTTCCAACTTCGGGAGGAATGAGCATGGGGTTTTCCCCCCTGGTGAAGTGGAAGCAATGGAAAAGGGGCCCAAAACCCCTTGGAGTTTTAGCCTTTCATCGGGTGGCCCTTCCCCTTTTAAAATTGGGGTCTCACCCATTGGTGCAGCTTCCTTGCCCTTCTCGGGTGAATTTTTATTCACCTTTTTTTTTTAGCCTTTGGGGGTGTCTTCCGGGGGGAACGAACGGTGGAGACTTTCCCTTTACTTCATCCGTCTTTTCCTGACTTTTCACTAAAGCAAACAACTCCGCAAGACTATTTTGGACAAGGTTAGTGCTATTAGGGGGGCCCCAAATAAGCTCATGCAGTTCTTAGGGTCATGGGGACAACATAAAAACAAGGGAAACTCCATAAAACCCTTTGAGCCCGGTCAAAGATCTGCATTCATTGTCGACCCAAAAGGGGAAAATTTAAAACCCCCCTAAACATCATCAAAGCACGAGAAGTTGCTAAAAGGGAAAAGGGCCCTCCTAAAAAACAAAGGCAAATCGGCACCACCCATAGCATCTAGGGTAACAAAAACCACCAAGGGAAAAAAAAAGCACCAAACCCTTTAAACCCCACATCTTTAACCAAAACCACGAGGGGATTCATGGACTTATCCGCTAAATTTAACATTCCCGAGGGTTGGGTTTTTGTTCCCCCCCGGGGCCCCCCCTTCTTTAAAAATGCAATATGGCATTTTAAAAATTTATACTAACACCCAAGTCGGCTAAAACCCCGACTTATTACATGCTCACCAATAGTGCAAGGGAAAAATAAAACTACCTGGATCCTTAAGCTTTTCCCCGGTTTGGGTTTCTTTAAAAGAATGGGGGGGAGCTTGTTCGTTAAGCTTTGCCCAGGGGGATTTCCCTTAGCTTGCCCTTTGTTGGTGAAGAAACCCCCTTCCCCTGAATTTTGCATATTGAGGCATCTTGGTGATTGCTTCTCCAAAAGGCATTGTGAATTGCACCTTGTCAAGAATCTCAACAACCCTCTTGAAATCTTTTCCCTGGAATCCTGCTTCAAGCGAGAAGATAAGGTGGTTTAGGCTTGTAACGGAGGCACAACCGGGCGGAGGAGAGACCGGAGTGCACTCGGTCGTACCTCTTGAGAACCAAACCGTATTGGTCATCTTAGAAGCTTCTTTAGCCTTGGCCTCTTCTATCTTAACCTCAATCATTTTATCCGTGTCATCATCGAAACAACGTCTTTCAACCAAAAAACATAGTCATCATCTTGAGTTTCTTACCGCTTTAGGCGTTGTACTTGACTTGCTACCACTCCTCAAGGTTACCATCAAAGCTCCTCGGAGCCTATTGGGTTGACCCTCGTGTTGGAAGGGTAGGCTACCCTTTGTCTCTCCGAGAGTGCCTTAGAAATTTGGCCCAATTGAGTATTCAAATTGTAATTGACGCTTTGTTGATTTCATGATAAAGTTGAAGCATTGCCGCATGTGTCCTTCTTGGGAGATTGAAGATCCAGCCCTTCTTTGTTTGGGAGGGGGTTTGTTTGAAACACGGGTGTCCATACCCTTTATGATATACATCCCCGGTAGATAAAACTTGCTCACCTTGATTTTGGTTAGTCACCTTGGGTCCATTGGTTTCCCTCCTTGTGGGCCTTGACTTTGAATTCCAAACCTTGATTCATGTGGAGCCTTGATTGTACCCCTTGTATCTTATCCTTGGAATCCACCTTGATTAGGCTTGTTGTAATTACCACACCTGGTTCCAAGGAACGGTTGTAGTTACCACCGTGATAGCTTCCCTGTGGGCTGAAATTTCTCCATAGAACCCTTGACCTTGTGCGAAACTCACCTCTTCATGGTCGCCTTGCCAAGCTCAGGAGTTGCAGAAGGACAAGCACTAACATCGTGACCTTGACCCCCACAACATCACAACATATATAGAACCACTTGAGGGTTACCCACATGAATGATACCTGGAGGGATGCTTAGGCATGCTTAGGTTACTTACTTGGGATGGCCCATAGCATCGATTCTTAGACATAAGAGCGCAAACCATATGTCTCTTCATCTCGATGGTCCCGTTAACTATCTTCTTTCCCATGGTGATGAATCCTTTGGTGCATCAACTCTTATAGCTCTACCAGAGTCATATGCGTGTCGCGTCCATACTATAGCTTGGAGGTTGTTGTCGAGACCAACTCCCGGTCTTGTTGGCCAATCTCCGCAAAGAGTTCTAGAGCATTCACCCCCCACGGGAGTGAGCGTCCTTAGATCACCTCCGCGCTTGGTTGATCATCCTTGTATTCTCAAAGTCAAGGGACCTAACAAAGATATCCGCCAAGCACCAATCGGCGAAGTTGTGATGAGTACCAGACGAAGAAGGGCTTGGAACCTATTCAAGTCTCATGTGAAGAGCTCTCCCTTTGTTGTGTGAAGTGATTAATGTGCGTCTCGGTTTGCATCCTTCAAATAGGGAGGAAAGAACATCTCTTCAATCCAAGGAAAGCTTTACGTCAGAGGCCCTCCCATGTGCGTGAAAGCTCTACTCTCCCTCGTTTGATTCTCCCAACCAAGACT
The DNA here is from genome assembly GCA_034768395.1 of Linum lewisii. NCBI lineage: Eukaryota > Viridiplantae > Streptophyta > Magnoliopsida > Malpighiales > Linaceae > Linum > Linum lewisii. The sequence goes on along the minus strand of JAVBHU010000262.1, from coordinate 17,224 downwards.
TAGCTCTAACCTTTGAGTGAGAAAGGAAAAGAGCCGATACTCACACAATACGGGTGAAACTAGGTCATCTCTTACCCGTGGTCACATATCTCCAAGAAGACCTGAGAATGCCTAGATGGACATTCACCATCAATGCCAATGAACACCACACCCACTCCATTTTGTACCATTTGGATCATATTAGGCTATGAGCTCAAAAAGTTCCTAGCATTGACGGGTCTTCCGAACAAATGCTAGAGGCTGCCCCTTTTCAAGAGTAGGACGAGCATAATCCGCCAAGGTAACGTCTTGCACCCTTTGTGAGTGATCATCATCATTGGGAATGGTGAGAATGCTCCGAATGGTTATCCTTCATCTTCCATGGTAGACATGTATGTTGCGGTGGCGCTAATGAACCAAATGAGAGGGAGAGAAGGTAGTGCTCAATCACTTGCGCAAGACCTTGAAGTCCGTGCTTGAAGACGAGTGAGTCCCTCATGCACTAGTACAGTATACCTACAAACAAGCACAACACATACACCCCAGTAATACACCATGCGGAATAACAAAAACCAAACAACAAGTAAAAGGAAGTCAAAAACTAAATTGGAAAGGAAGTGAATAGATCGGTCCACTACTACGTGCTTTCAAAGGAAATGAGAGAGTCCACTGCAACGGCGCCAAAAACTTGATAAAAGGCGATTTACCAAGGTCGATTTCCACGAGGTCCATCTCAAAGCTAATACTCACAAAGTTCATGAACGGTCAAAACATTTGAAATTGAGTTCTGGTTGAACGAGAAAAATCAGAAACAAAGGCAAAGAAATGCAATACTAACAAAGATAAGCAAGAAGAAGGTGGTTCAAATCAAGACAAAGGGGGCTCTCTTGGTGGGTAGTTTTCATCAAGCCTCAAGATGACTTAATTGATTCAAACAAGCCAATTAAGCAAATCGAGTTTGCAATCGGATGACCATGCATTTCACTTTTATAGACTCGATGCACTCTCGAAGCACCTAATCCCTATCCTAATACCACTCACTTAGGCTCTCCGCCTCTCAAGCTAGGTTGAAAGAAGGATGCATTCTAAGTGTTTGATGAAATGGCCAAGACACAAGGCCCTCTCTTAAGACTCTAATGACCACAAGGCTAGGCACAACACTCTCATGATCAATGCCCGAGCACTAAGAGATTCACCAAAAGCTTTTCAAACCAATTGAATGAAAATCCACAAGCACACCAAGTGTTCGAAAAATGCCCAAAAGAGAAACTCAAAGTGAAAATGGTTGAAAAAAGATGATCTAATCTCTTAGAACACACTCCACAACAATCCCTAGACCTACAATCTATCAATCCAAGCACTCACATGCATCAAATCACAATGAATGGACCAAATCTAATCAAACATGGCATAAAATGGCATTAAGAACAATGACTAGGAATCATCCTCCTACAACCAAGATCAATCATGGCAGATTCAATACAATCATCTCCTCATATCAATAGCATATAACTAATCTACCCATCCAAGATAACCCTAGAAACTCAGCCACACATGCAAAAACACAAGGGAGTAAAGAGAAAAGAAGGAAGAATGGTCATCCAAGATCACCATGGATGAATCCTTCGAGATGATCTTCACCTTCTCCACTTGTGAGCACTTCTCCCAAGGTTTCTTGGCTTCAATCCTAGCTCCAATGGCTTCAAATTGCCCAAAAAACGTGGTTTCTAGGGTTGGGGTTCGTGGTATGTGTTTTGGGGTTTCAAAAGAAGAGAGAGAATTGCCTCAAAAGAGTGAAAACGTGGGAATTTATAGTGCAGGGGGCAGTGCAACGGCGTGCAGGTGCACGGCGTGCAAGGCTGCACGGCGTGCACCTTGAGCTGAATGTGTTACGGAGCTCCTGGACAGCCCGTGCACCAAACCGTGCACGGTGCACGCGTGGGCATTATGCACGGCGTGCAGTTGGTGCACGGCGTGCACCTCCTCAGCTCTGCATAAAGCTCGACTCTTGTAGACGCCATATCTCCCTCGTCCCGACTCCAAATGACTCTCCCGTTGCTCCTATACGCTCCTTGACTCCGTACTTTGAATGCCATAACCTGAAATCACAGTGCAACTCCATAGCCCACGAATTTGCCTCCAGAAAGTAGCACCGGACAACAAATGACTTTTTGCACAAAATTTCAATAAAAGCAATAAGATCAGTCATTTCACGAATAAACAACACGGTATTTCATAGGTCATTCATAAGCTTAAAATGCACTAATCAAAGTCACAACAAAATTCCCCTACGACAAAGCTCTGCTTGTCCTCAAGCCAATGAATTAGAAAACATCCAAGTTCCCAATGACAAGTTCGGCATCCATGAGATTCAAGCAATCACAAATATTAAGCTAAACTGTTCCACGAACAAACTAAACCTACACATCCAGCACACATCAACCAAACAAGTCTAAACCCTCACTAATTCTGCAACACTTCAAGTAGTGGTTGATTGGGACAGAGCAAAACCGACCACGAACAACACCAACTCTAATCCCAAAAGGCACTTGAACTCGGGAAATGGAATGAAATAGATGGAGGCTACGGAAATATTTGAAGGGTGAGTGATTACGATGTGGCTATCGACTCGACTATCATCCGCTTCTAGATCCCTCTTAACAACTCGGGCATAGGATCAAGGGCGACACTCGATAACCTTTTCCTTTCTTTTCTTTCTCTTTTCTTTTTCATTCATTTTTTTTTCTATTACTGCATACTAGTGCTCGATTCAAACACTTCTGCTTAGGTGTTGAACCCTGCCTAGCTCACTAGCCTTTGCCCTTTTTTGCTATTCTCAACCCGACACTTCACTAGGTGCCGAGCCTTGCCTAGCTTTTTCTTTTCTTTGAGCATTTTCTCTCTTTTTTTTCTTAATCTTCACAAAATATCCCACTTGATCCCTACTCTTTACACTTCCACACAAGATATTGAATTGGACTCCGTCGAATCTCAGCCCAAGGGGACAATCACGAAGGATCAAAAGGGGTAATGAAAAACATGGAGGAGGGTGATAATTTTGATTGCCTTCATCATCCTCAAATTGATGGCCTTCATCACTCGGAATCACCATTTTTTCTCCTGCAGCAATTTGGAGAGAACAGGTAAATTACCTGTGCAGTCCCATCCTTCTTTTTCCTTTGTTATTTCGCCCTTGAAGCTTTCCCTTGTGACAGATATGGTCCAACTAACTTTTCAGTTTATCACAATTTGCCCGAAGTTACGAAACTCGATAAAACTCCCTGTTTTTCCATCCGATTCAAGTTAACGGAACCGATTTCCCAGTCAACCGACTCGATTTATAGTTGGGTAGGTTTAATGGGGGTAAATTACATATTAATTAATTAATTATCAAATTAAATAGCACTATTTGGTTAAACTTTGTCACAAACCAAATATTGTGATTATTCCAAATTAAATCAGTTTGACGGGAACCGGGAATCAACGAGTGAGGTACTCGGGCCGTATTTGGGACTCATATATGCTTAATAATGGTCCTTATAATTCTCCGTGGTTATTTACTGTTAACCGAGTATTAACCCATCGAGTTTGGTTTTCCCCCGATAAATTAGATATTAAAATGTTTAAATAAGTATTTCCATCCGATTATTTTGGAAATGAACGCTCCGTAATTACCTTTCCACGGAACGTGGGAATTTATCGAATGGAAAATCGAATTGCTGGACATATCCGGTAAATTGTTTATACTACCTCGTATAGAATATTAATTTCCTTAATATGACGAAAAAAATGTTATGATATTATTTACAGGATTTTTATATCACCCATAACTCCTATTCAAATCAGCTATCTTCCCGAGGGTGGGATTTAACTCGGAATATGATCGCAATAAAAACGATGGAGCCAAATTGCTCTGGGTGATTAGTCAAATTAAGGGAGGACGCGATGGATTGTTAAATCCATTAAAATTTAAATCTATTACTTGCAGGTACTATAATACCTTGATAAGGTGGATGACTAACTGTTGTTTGTTAAATCGCCCAGAGTTAATAGTGACACGGATCCCCCATTAAACCCCCGGTTTATAAGTTATGACACCTAAGGTTAAAAAGGGACTTAAGTAGTCCAAGTGACTCCCCTACTTACCGGAAATCAAGATGTAAAGTCCTTGGGTTTTGAACCAAGTGTCGTTTCTAGGGAAATTCCATCTTTCCGGAACCATCGGTTTTATACCGAATTATGTCGATTCGATTAGGGTTTAAACTGTGATGTTATCTGATAAAGTTTTGGCACCTAGTGTAAACAGGTGGAAAGTAAAGCTCACTACTAGTCCTCCGCCGGGAAAAACGATGGATACGGGTTCCTACCGGGTGAAGGGATTTGGGGTTATTTAGCCCAATCATTCACGATAGATGCGTACGGATAGCCAACCGATGTAAGAGTTGGGTGGAATTAGCCTCGACCAATAAATTGGGAGTTGGGTATTGATAGCCCAATCGATTCTGATAGTCGGGAAGAATAGCGACTTTAGCGAAGTCCCAAATTAACAGGCTCAGAAGTAACCCTTAACGTGATGGCAAAGAGGTTAGTTTAGGCGGAAGAGGGGACGCCCAATTATTGATGAAAGTTGTTCGGGTTTAATCTCGATTTGTGTGGTCAAATTAGAATAGTTCATGTGATGTCTTATTGACGTTGTTATGTGGTTAACGTTTAAACATATAGGTCGGGATTGGAATATTGGAAAAAAATTTTCCCTTGCACAAGTCATTTGAAAAAACAGTAACGGTAATCTCCTTTACGGAAGGATGAAAAATGGAATTACTTGGTTTGCGTTGTTAATTCCATTAAATGTTTTTTTATTCATGTTTTATACGAATAATCATTAAAAAGGACTGACCCCGAGCCACCCACCAAGTTATGCAGGAATTTCTGGACAAGCAAGGGAAACCACGGAGTTCGTTAAGGCGTGCCGAGCAGTGGATCATGAACGGTGTAATGGCGACTTGGAGATTTGCTCTCAAGTCGTTGGGCCCAATTCCGCTGTAAATATTTTTGGTTAAAAACCCTAGTTTTATGGTGGTTGAAAGTGGGGTCAAAGTTGTTTTTTTTAAACCCTTTTGAGTCGTCGTCGTCCGGGAAAACGTTGTCGTTTTACATTTCAAAAATTGGGGTGTTACATTTTTGGTATCAAGCCGGTTCCTCCTGTTTTCCGGGCTACCAAAGAAACATGGAAGATCGGTCTGGTGCGGAATTATTCTGGTGATTTTAAAAAAAAAAGGGTATTAAGTTTTGGGATTTTAAATCAAGTTTAAAGGTGAAAGGTTTTTCACAGGCAAGGTCTCAATCCCTGCTCATGGCACCGACACAAAAACCTCCACGTGAGACTTCTTAGTTTATAACTAACGTTGTTTGAAATAATTCGTTGGTGGGTGTGGCTGATTAGAGTGATGGAAAAAAGCAAGAATTTATTTGCTTATCACGCGAATGAAAAGGGTTCCGACAAGGATACAAAAAAGGAAGGCTGCTAAGAAATTTTGTAGTAACTTCTATGTTTTTATTACGAAAACCACTATTAGCCTTGTTTCCTGACAGAAAGAGATGAAGCAGTAGTATCGGGGAAAGTCTCTCCTGAAATTGCTTGTCTTTCCTTTCCCAAGGTACGCCGTGATGTTAAAATTTTCGTAAGAGACCGTTGATCACGACTTTTGGGTCGATTTGCCTCGGGGTTCTAAAACCCGCAAAGTAATTACAATGATTGTCATCCCTGCCACAGACCAAGGGGGTAATGATTTTTTCTCTGGGTTGTTTGAAATGATAGTCAAAACTCGTAAACACTTTTGACTTACCGAGCGACGTTTTTGAGTAAAGAACCTTCGCCCTGGATTTTCTTTCCGTCCAGGATGTTGTTATAATCGGGCTTTCCCCCGCACCGGCAAATGGGAATCCGTAGCCATTCTTTTATAAAAAGCGATGAATGGGTTTTCTTTTCCGACCTTACTCTGTTATCCAAAAACGTTTCGTACCGTCTATTTTAAAGGGACGAACCCTATCCTCCTAGCCCTTGACTTATTGAAACCCCTCTTTTTGTCCTTGCTGCCGCATAAATGAGTGGTGTCACAATTATTGTGACCACTTTCTTCTCGAATTTGGTCCCATAAAAACGGGTTTCAAAAACTTGACCACCATCACCACCTCTTTCACTTTCCCTCCTTGCTTAAAAACTCCTCAATTTTGAGAATGTGCTATCGAGAGGTGCAGTGTGCGTGAGTGGGTTGGTAATCTTTCCCTTGATCCCCCTTTGTGGGCAAATTTTCGTTATCTGGAAGCTGACGTCAGAGACAGCTGAGGAACACGTCGGGAACTCGATCGCAAGAACTTGCATGATGATAGACCCTTTTAATTTCGTCAACTGTTGTTTGGTAACTATGTTTTAAGTTTGATTGCGTTTTGATTTCGTTTGAATAAAAGCGGAAGAAGAAAAATTTTTATTATTAAGAAGGAACTGGGTACAGAACGGTGTACAAAAGGCTACCGGGCCGGGTTTCTTAAACTAATCCGTGAAAAGATCCACTAACCGATGGGACGCCTCGCTTCTTCCCCTTGTCGCCTCCAGTATCTTACTGGCTCTTCTTGAATTCCGTCCTTAACCCCTTCTTTTCCGCAGCAAATCTTGCCTGATTCCGCTTGGTCTGGTTTTCCTCTGATGGAAAACTCTTGTCTGGTAACATGAGTCATGTTAAGCGGAAAGACCTGCTACTTTTGGGTACAAGAGAAAAGGGGTTTTGAACTATAAAAAACAACACCACCCCCCCTTAAAAAGGAAGGAAAAATTCAGTTCCATAAGCTGGCTTATACTTATGAAGCTACCGGGGGGGGAAATGCTAGACATCAGTAACACGTCCCGGTATGACAAGGGACCCAACCGATGGAACCTTTCCTTTGGACTTGCCTTGGAACCCTTTCCAAAGGAAACGAGTTGGTTAAAGCTCGACAAGAAACGAAGGAGTTCTCATCGGAGTCAGTGATTAGGGCATCTACTATCTGTGCCCATTCCATTTAATAGAATCGAAAAAAAAGGACAAAAATCTGCAAGAAAAGGATTACCAGAAGGGATGGTGGACTCCCGGGGGGGGGAAAAAGGTTGAGGAATGGATCCTCCTGCTTTTCTTTCCCTTCCTTCGAACCTCCCGTAAGTATCGGACGAATCCCCCAGAGTCGATGCGGGTGACACCCAAACCGACTTCATCCGGGTTAAATACTGGAAACCTCCGGTCGTTGTTCGGACGTTCACCAAATAAAAACTATAATGCAAAAAAAAGTATGCAGATCATATTCAACTCGAGGTTTCTTCTAATCGACAACTTTGAAGAAGCGGCAAAATTCTCAGGTTAAAACACTTTTTGTGCGGGGTGTGATTTTCCACGACTTCTAATCTATTAACAAAGGAAAACAAAAGACAGAAAGATTAAAAGATTGACTAAGGGGAAAAGATAGACAACTTAGATTTCGAATCCCCCTTCGTTCCCCAAACATTGGCAATGACGATCGCGGTTTTCAATTCAATTCAATCGGTTTTATACACCCAAAACCCTTACCCTTAGGTTTAAGCCCCGGCGAAACTTTTCGCTCTATCCGTTCTAACTACCAAGATTAACTACCGCCCGGTTCGGTCGCTCTCGCAACGACTTAAATAATTGTGAAATTTTACTAGTGATTAATGAGTTATCTTCAGTGAATTAACCCTAACCGGTTCCTACGAAAGGCACGCTCCAAATATAAGGTTAATTGTTCAATTGAGTTCTAAAGTAAGGCGGCGTTTTGCTTTATCCTTAGCTTTTCCGAATCAATTAGGGGATCAATCCAGACAAGAAACATGAACAATGAAGAACAATCAAAAACGCAAAGAGAAATGATTTGAACTTCGAACTAATTACCGCCGATCCTGACCGTTTAAACCCGGGTCACTTAGGGTTCATTAATCTAAGCTTACAAGTTCAGTTACCATATTAGAAACAGAGAATCGAAATCAAACAAGGATACATCTCGGTGGAAGAACAAAAAGAACTTTAAAACCAATTTGACGACTCCGCGAAGCTTCGAACTCCTGGATTTCAAATTTAACCCGAGCTCCCGAGGCGGAAGGTGGCGTCACGATCTCTCACAGGATCTTCGAACTCTCTAAACTCTACTATGACCCTAGGTCGGCTTTACTCTCAAAAGTCTGATTTGAGAAAATAAGAATAAGAATTTGTTGTTTGATGTCTCATTCCTTTGGCTGCCGGCGCTTCTTTAAATAGGTCGGGGGTTTTGGGTTTTCCAATACGCGCCGGATTTGGAAGGGATTTTCGCCAAAAAATGAAGTATTTTCGCCGAAATATTCTTTAAATGAAGACACCCCGCCCGATTTCTCTGTCTTATCTTCGGTCCGAGCAGTTGATCAATTTCGCCGAAAATACCTTCTTTGGCGCCAGTGATTTCCCCTTTCATCTTCGCCGAAACCCTGGCCTTTTCGCCGAAAGATGTTCTTCTCTTGACATCAGTTGGTTTACACTGTTTTTTTTCGCCGAAGATGTGAGCTTGTTTTCGCCGAATGTGTAAGTGTGAATGGGAGATTTTCGGTTTGACTTTGATTGGCTCCTTTGATCAATTTTGGTTCATTCCTTATGTCCTATGCCCTTTGACACGTCCATGGCTACTTTATTTGACGGCAAAAACCTGTGCTTACGCAAAAACACTAGAAAACCATCAAATAGGCCCGAAAAGGGCCAAAGTAACCAAATCGGTAGGAAATAGGGTAGTTGAGTGAATATTCGCTATTTTACCCCTAAAACCACGTTTCAAGCAAGGAAATGTCGCTTAAATGAGGCCGATAATCACGTCAAATCGAGTGTCATCAAATACCCAAGCAAGGAAACATTGATCTCCGACACAAGATCCACGTAAATCTCTCGCTTTCGGCGGAGACACGTGGACGGCTGGAAATCGCCCACCGCATCGGCGCTACTTTTGAGGCTCGGTTAAAGCCCGAACATGTGCTGTCATGTCAATCTTTTTACTTTTGACTTTTCGATCCGAACGGGGCTTTTTGGGCAAGCTAACCGTAACCTTTCCGTCTTTAAATTGACGCCCTTCCTCTAAGTCATTCTCTAAAGAAAAATGACTTGCCCTGATGAAACGGAAACCTTGAGTGGGATAAATTTTATCCTTCTGATAGTCATTCTTCTCTTCGTGGCTATCACCTTCATTCTGAAATTATGCAAACATATAGCCGACGAAGGGGGTCAAGAAAATCCTCCAAAAGGAACAATTCGGGGGAGTCAGACAGAAGTCCCATCCCGCATGCCCTTTGTATTTCCTCAAATTCATGATTGTATCCTTATTCTCTTTCTTGTGGTTTTTGTCTGAGACATAAGCATGTTCGCTCAGACGGTGCATACGTTCTTAATCACTGGCTAGTTGGTGAGAATTCTGTTTCTCAGAATCCCTGCGGATGACAGGTGAACCAAGAGATGCCAATAGATTGTATCGATACGTGAACTAGTGAATTTAAGACGATCTCGTAATTCACAAAGTTGAATGTCTGGGTTATCGAGGGAGCCCTCTTCGATGGAACTGTGGATACGTTCAAGAAAACAGCAATCATATCTGTTTAGTGATCTTCTTTCTGGCCTTTTAATTTTCTCGAGTGAAAAGTTAAGTTTTCTCTCGTGGTGAATTGCTCTTGTTGGCACTGTCAAAGTTAACTGTCGTCTGATTTCGGGGACGAAATCTTTTTAAGAAGGGGAGAAATGTTACACCCCGAATTTCGGAACCAAAAAAAAAAATTTTTGGTACGGTTGAATTCTTTTTTTTATACGGTTGAGAAATGGCCGTAATGATTAACCGTATCGATTTAATGATTCCGGGTCAAGATAAGTTCTTTCGCGGTAGTCAAAACTTATGTCTGGCCGAGTAGGTTGAGGAACCGAACAAAATTCTCAAAGACGCATTTCTTTCGATGAATAGTGATGATGACATCATCATCACTATTCATCATCTTCTTCCTTGGAAATGGCCAGCCATTTTTCCGCCAATTTCTCCGGTGACCCTTCCCAACGTTCAAGAGGCATGCTTCTATTCTATTCGGGACAAGAAACCCATGGGAATCAGGTTGGGAGCTTGAGTCCATTTAGAAACGGACAAAATGGACAAGAAGTGATACCACTCCGGCGGAAATCCCGGGAAAATCGTCGACTTTTGCAAAATGCTATCCAACCTGTGAACCTTATCCTTTTGGCTCTATCCGACTCCCTGAAGCCTATAAAACCCGACTCTTCCTTCGAATCAAAGCACATCTCCTCCTTAAACCATTTCTCCGTCACTCCGTCACCACCTCCGACCAAATTTTGGGTTTAAGGGTCCGGGCATCGTTGGCCTAAACTGAGAAGCTCTATCAACTCATCTTAAGCTCCTAAAGCTAACCCCTTTCTCAGAATTGAGTTTTCATTCACCAAAATCACGTAATTGAGATTCACCGGAATCACCATTTTTCTCCTGCAAATTTGGAGAAGAACAGGTAAATTACCTGTGCAGTCCCTCCTTCTTTTTCCTTTGTTATTTCGGCCCTTGAAGCTTTCCCTTGTGACAGATTTGGCCCAACTAACTTTTCAGTTAGTACAATTTTGCCCGGAAGTTACGAAAGCTCGTTAAACTCCCTTTTTCCATCTGATTCAAGCTACAGAAACCGATTTCCAAGTCAACCGACTCGATTTATAGGTGGGTTGGTTTAAGGGGGTAAATTTCTTGGATTAATTAATTAATTCCTCAATTTAAATAGCTATTTGGTTAAACTTTGTCACTAACCAAATATTGTGATTATTCCAAATTAATCGTTTGACGGGGAACCGGATCAACGAGTGAGGTACTCGGGCCGTATTTTGGGACTCATATATGCTTAAATAATGTCCTTATAATTCTCATGGTTATTTACTATTAACCGAGTATTAACCCATCGGAGTTGGTTTTCCCCGATAAATTAGATATTAAAATTGTTTAATTAAGTATTTCCATTCCGATTGTTTTGGAAATGAGCTCCGGTAATTACCTTTTCACGGAACGTGGGATTTATCGAAGGAATCAAATTGCTGGAATATCCGGTAAATTGTTATACTCCGTATAGAATATTAATTACTTACACTACAGAAAATGACATCCTAACAGCGGATTTTTAGTGATTCTAACAGCGGATAGGCCGCTGTTAGAAATCCTAACGGCGGTTGCATATCGCTGTTAGGTTGACTAACGAAGGTGAGCTAACAGCGGATAGCTGACCGCCGTTAAACCTAACAGTGGTTATGTCTAACAGCACTTAAAATCCGTCGTTAAATTTTCGATCTATTTTTAAAAAAAATCGACCTGCTCTACTTCTTCTTCTTCTTCTTTTCTTCTTCTTCTTAATTCCTAATTGAAAAAATCCCTAAGACACAAGAACAAAAATACACAATAGGAAAGATAAGAGAAAAATATGGGAAAAAAAAAATCCATAAAAGAATGTGATTGGCTGGGGTTGGGCACACGGATTGCCACATCAGCAAAACCTAACAGCGGACAACCTAACAGCGGTTTATATCCGCTGCTAGGTTTCCCCCAAAAAATTTGATTTCTCGCTAAGGCGGGATATTTTGGCGCCCCCTAAATTAAACGTCTAACAACGGATTTCTAACAGCGGTTTTTGTCCGCTGTTATCTAACAGCGGATTTTTAAAAAACCGCCGTTAGACTTTTATTCTAACAACAGATTTTTGTCCGCCGTTAGAAAATTGATGTTAAAATGCAATTTTCTTGTAGTGTTAATATGACGTAATAATTGTTATGATATTATTACGAGGATTTATAATCACCCATAACTCCTATTCAAATCAGCTATCTTCCGAGGGTTAGATTTAACTCGGAATATGATCGCATGTGAAACGATGGAGCTCGATTGCTCTGGGTGATTAGTCAAATAATGGAGGACGCGATGGATTGTTTAAATCCATATAGATATAAATCTATTACTTGCAGGTACTATTAATACCTTGATAAGGTGGATGACTAACTGTTGTTTGTTGATCGTCCAGAGTTAATGAGTGACACGGATCCTCATTAAACCCGGTTTATAAAGTTATGACACCTAAGGTTAGAGGGACTTAAGTAGTCCAAGTGAACTCCCTACTTACCTGGAAATCAAGATGTAAAGTCTTGGTTTTGACAACAAGGTGTCGTTTTCTACGGAAAGTTCCATCTTTCCGGAACCATCAGTTTTATACCGAATTAATGGTCTGATTCGATTATGGTTAAACTGTGATGTTATCTGATGATGTTGGCACCTAGTGTATTGATAAACGTAAGATTTACCGCGTTTATCTCGCCACATTTGAGCTACATTTCCCTTGTTTGACACCGAATTGTGATGTATTCGAGTGATTACGGCTGTGTTCGGTCAATTTTCTTCGGTCATTTCCCACTCCGTTTGAACTCCGAATTGGTCCCCGTTTGAAGCGTCGAGCTCGTAGAAAGGTTCTCCAAATATGGCAACCTGAAATCTCATCAAAACAACTCGAAAAAACACATCAAATGACCCAAAAGAGGGCCAACGGGGAATAAAACATATTTTTTATCAAAAATCACTCGAATACATCACAATTCGGTGTCAAACAAGGGAAATCACTACAAAAAAACGAAAGATTTAACAGCGGGCAAAATAAGCATTTAGCGGCGGCCATAGCCGTTGTTAAATAATTTAACAGCGGCCGCTGGTCGCTGCTAAACTGGCCAATGCTAAACCAGTTTAACAGCGGAAAAAAAGTGGCTGCAGTTAAACCTAAAAAATTAACAGCGGCCATTGGCCGCTGTTAAATAGAAAAAGTTAACAGCGGGCCTTGGCGCTGTTTAAATTTAAATTAGTTTAACAGCAGGGTTAAGCCGCTGTTAAAATTGTTTTTTACTGGACAGAAAATTCTGTCCAACTATATATTTTTTCTTCATTTATTTTTTTTAATCCCGCTCGTTTCTACATTTGAACAAACACTACTTGGGATTCACAAACTTTGAGAAACTAACGTACTTACTAATTCACAAGTACACAAACTAACTTATTATCTAATCCACATCTTCACAAACCAACTCCTAACAAACTAACGAGTTCACATTACACATAAATTAATTAATCATCTAACCAATTCATATTCATATTAACTACTACTCACCCGTTTGGCCTTCGCCCCAAAGCCAAGATGACGTACTTGTCCTGATTTTTCCTTCTTCTCGCGTGCTCGATACGCCCTCGACACAGCATTCATTTCGGCTAGTCCCCGAGTCAGTGGTAGGATCAGCCTGGAAGCCTCTAACAGAATCCTACATTCAGTTTTATACATGTATCAGTAAATAAAAATAACTTGCATAATTAAGTTTAACGCATGGTAATAAACTACAACACGTACAACAAACGCTTCTGTGGCAGCGTTAGCAGACCGTCCGGGTTCTTTCTCATAGCATCTAATAAAGAGTTCAGTTTACTAACTTCCCTCCCCTTCTCTTTTTCCTACAAAATAAAGAAACGTTGTTTTGTAAAGATTTAATTGCAAACAAAAACACTTAAAATTCTATAGATGAGTTGGTTTACTTACCATTACTTCACGCTCCACATTGAATGGCCTTGATCCCTTCGTATGATAGATGTTTTGATTTGCTCGGTTGGCTTTGTTCCTTGCACATGCTAGCTGTAAACAAAATGTAAACAAAGATGCCAATAAACATGCATTTTGATTAGTGAGAGATAAAATATGTATTATTGATCATTGTCCTTACCAAGGTATCAGTCTTCAACCTGTACCTACAAAACATATCCCAGTCTCGTTCATCAAGTCCCTGTGGCCTCAGGGACAAGTTATGATCCACGCCTTGAGAAGCATCACACCCTGCTTTTTTCCATATTCGACCCCTTCGTTCCCTCCACTTGACGCCAAGGTTCTCCATGATAAAAGTCTCCATTTTCTTATCATCAGCATCATCCCAAGTGAATGTGCGCTGTCACGACATAATATAACAAACAATTAATGCAATGAAATGATCCTCAAATTTAACAAGATTTTAGAAATACTTACCGGATGTAGGTACCCCATAAATGATTCTTGTCACACTCTGGGACTGTTGTCTAATCATCAACACCAATAGGAACAATGTTGGGTTGTCCAATAATTTTGCCAAGATATTGGCGCAAGTACCTCCCCTCATCACCACAGGGCACACCATCTCTATCCAACTTAACCTCGATGTACACCCCCTCCTCTACTAAAGTAGCCCAATCTTTTATCTTCGCCTTCTCCACCCAACGTCGACCACTATTAAACTCTATATTGAATTAAAAAGAAATAATGTGAGAGTATTAAATAATAGTTACAACCCTAAATGTCTAAATTTTTTTAATCTTATTGAAACTCACCAATCATATGGAGTTTGTAATCCTCCGGGGGGGATTCTTTGGGCGACAATTTTCATCACCGCCATCTCCACCAGTGCCACCACCATCACACCAGCTCCACCAGTCATCACATCTGCCATCTATCATCACACCAACAAAATTACACACAAACAACCCAATATTAACTACAACACAACCTATATGCACTTTTAAAAAAATTCGACATGACTTATTCGTATTTGCAACCTAATCTCATACTCTTCACCTATGAAATAATATACAATTCATTCTAATATACCACATAAAAATTCTAAACATAATCATAACACATAATTACACCATATAAGCATTATAATATACTCATAACACACAAATATACATAAGTTATATATCATAGAAGAATTCTTATATACTATAACACATTTTATCAAAATTTCAAGTGAACTAGTCATTTGAACTCTAGGCAATCAAACTCTTGAATTCACACAACAATGTACAACATCGCAATTTAATTATCATGGTATTGAATCCAAAATTCATGCACTAGCTAATATGATGTACGAAATTACAACAAAAAGGAGATAAAATTGTGTACCTTAATTCGGCAACTTCAAATTCTTTCACTCGTATAAATGATTTGCGATCCTAATTGTACTCCAAAAGAACAATGAAGTTCTTTATATTCACATAACACCAAAGAAACAGATAATTGCAAAAAGTAAGATAGCTCCATTAAACTAAACGAAACTTCCATAAATCACCATTTTTAAAAACAAAATCGTACAATAAAATGATGCAAATTCGTGCAAAATTCCCTGAAATTTTGAAAACCCCCAATTTTCAAATTAGGGTTCATATAAACATGTTCAAACTCATCATTTCTCACAACCCCATCAATTGTAGACTAGGTTTTCTTACTCTAAACAACACTTCAAAACTTAATCAATACCACAAAACATCATTAACCGATTCAATTAACAAAACCCTTTAAAACCTAGAAATTAGGTCTGAAAAATTGAGAAGTTTAAACCCAAGTTAATACCTGCAAAACAGTGACAGAGGCGGGCGGCGGCGGGGTTTTAGGAGGTCAGCGGGGGGGCGGGAGGTCGGCGGCGGGGCGGGAGGGAGGTCGGCGGCTATTGCGTTCGGAGAAGATGAGTGAAGAAGATAAGAAGAAGATGGGATTTCTGTCCCGCGATCCTATCTGATATATATAAATTAATTTAATAGCGGCCAGTAGCCGCTGTTAAATTAAATAATTTAACAGCGCCTAAGTGGCCGCTGTTAAGTTATTAAATTTAACAGCGGCTTCCGGCCGCTGTTAAATTCACCGCCCTAAACAAAAATTTAACAGCGGCCCCTTTGGCCGCTGTTAAACCGTCCCCCGTTAAATGAGCAGTTTCTTGTAGTGAATGTAGCTAAAATGTGGCGAGATAACGTGGTAAATCTTACGTTTCTTGTATCGGGGGAAAGTAAAGCCTCGCTAGCTAGTCCTCGCCGGGAACATCGATGGATACGGGTTCCTACCGGGTGATGGGAGTTGGGTATTTTTAGCCCAATCGATTCACGGTAGATGCGTACGGATAGCCAACCGGATGATAAGAGTTGGGGGGAAATTAGCCTCGACCAGAGATGGGAGTTGGTATTGATAGCCCCATCGATTCTGTGTGGGGGAAGAATAGGGACTTTTGCGAAGTCCCTTTTAAGGCTCAGAAGTAAGCTTTAACGATGATGGCGTAGAGGTTAGCTAGGGGGAAGGGGGATGCCCTATTGATTGATGAAAGCTGTTCGGGTTTAATCTCGATATTGTGTGGTACTAGTAGAATAGTTCATGTGATGTCTTATTGATGGTGATATGTGTTTTTAACGTTTCACCATATAGGTCGTGATTGGAATATTGGATTAAAAATTTCCCTTGTGACAAGTCATTTGATAAACAGTAACGTAATTCCGTTACGGAAGGATGAAAATTGGGGAAATTTCTGGTTTGCGTTGTTATTCCATTAAATGTGTTTTTCATGGGTTTTTACGGAATAAACATGATAATGGATGACCCGAGCCACCCACCAGTTATGCAGGAATTTCCTGACAAGCAACGGACCACCGGGTTTCTTAAGGCGTGCCGGAAACAGTGGATCATGAGCGGTGTAATGGCGACTTGGAGATTTGCTCCTCAAGTCGTTGGGTCCAATTTCGTTGTAATTGTTTTGACGGTTAATACCCTAGTTTTATGGTTGGTTTGAAAAATGGGTTTGGGCAAAGTTGTATTTTTCAACCTTTGAGTCGTCGTCTGTCCTGGGACACGTTGTCGTTTTACATTTCATAAAATTGGGGTGTTACACTCCCCCTCCTCCCCTCACCTCCGACTGGCCTCCTCCTCCCCCCACCTCTGACCTTTTCCTCCCCTCCACCTCCGACCTTCATCCCTCTCCCCCCACCCTGACCATCCTGCCTCCCCCCCCCCCCCCTCCCCTCCCCCCCCTCCCCCTTCCCCCTCCCTTTTCCTCCATCCTTTTCCTTCGCCTCCTACTCTCTCCTTTTCCCTCTCCCTTCTCCTCCCTCCTCCTCCTCCTCATCTGTTTCTTTCCCCCTCGAAAGTCCTCAATCAAAAAATTGATTAAACATTTTTTGTATTAAACGTTTCATCACTTTTTCATTTTTGGACCCTTTTTTTGTAGATCTAAACGTTTTCAGTATTTTGTTTGACGAGGAAGAGAGGGGGGGGGGAGGAAGAAGGTCGGGGTGGGGGTCAGAGGGGGGAAGGGAGGAGGGGGTCGGAGGTGGAAGGGAGGAGGGGGGAGGAGGG
>JAVBHU010000261.1:0-28037 GCA_034768395.1 Linum lewisii | reverse complement strand
TCCAGCAAATGTGGTGCTCAGATCCCCCTTTTAATCTTCAGGAAAGAACCTCGCCACCCAAAAAATTTCACTGATCCGCGGGGGTTTTTTTGTCATCCAAAAAAAATTTTGCCCCCCTTTTAAATTGTCTTTGAAAAAAATTTTCTCACGGCGAATTTCGTGAAGGTACGGGGGGGCCCCACGAGTTTTTCCCCTAGTTTTTTTGGGGAACCTTTTTTTTCCCCAAAATCCATGAATTGGTTGTTTTTTCCCTGGGAATCAACTTCCCTATTTCATAAAAAAAAATTTTTTCATACAGGAAAAAAAAAGGGGGGCCCCACGATCATTGAATTACGGTTGTACTGGTTAAATTTATGTTTAGATGTTAATGGCATGCTTTTTTCATCGTCTTTTTTCATTTTTTTCGGATAAACCAATATTTTTCCCCCAAGTACTGATTTTTTTTTCCCCCCTGGGAATCAATTTTTTTTAAAATTTTTTTTGTCTTTCTACCAGTGTAGAGATTAGATTAGCTATACGATTATAAAAAAAATTTTTTTTTAGGTTTCCCTTTAAAAAAATTTTTGATTCTGGAATTTGGAAAAAGGTGGCCCCCCCAAATTTTCCCACCCAGGGGAAAAAAAACCCCTTTTAAATTTTAGAACTAAAAGAAAATCAAAAAAAATTTTTTGCCCGGTGGAAGCCTGAAAAAAAATTTTCAAAAAAATTTAAAAGAAAAAAAAATAAAGGGTTTTTGGGAAAAAATTTACAAGCTGGGGAAACATTTAGTCGAATTTAATATCAAGAGAATTCTTTTAGAAATTCAGAAAAAAGGGGTTTATTTATCCCTTTGGGGGTTTTGAAATCTCAAGATAGTAGAGCTGGGTAAAAAATTTTAGGACATCAAAAAAAAAAACCAAAAACCCAAAAAAAAAAGGGGTTAAAATTCTCATAAAAAAAAAAAATTGTATGGTGCAGAAAAAAACTTAGACAGAAAAAGTGAGGGGGGGGAAAAACCCCAAAATGAGCAATCTACAGTTGAATAAAACCCCCATAAAAAAAAATTTAAAGTTGGACATGAAAAAAAAAAAAAAAAAAGGCCCCCTTTTTCACTTAAGAAACCCAAAAATTTTTAAAAAAAGGGAATTTTAATTTAAAGGGCCCCCTGGGGGGAAACAAAAGAAATGGGGGGGAAAACAGAGAATCAGAGAGAGCCTAAAGGGGGGAGGGGGGGGGGGAAGGTGAAGTTGCAGATGCAAAAAAAAGAGAGGGTTTGTTTGTTGGTGGGTTTTGATTAGGTTTTGGGCCCCCGGGGGAAGGGAAAAAAATCACAGTTCATGTAAATATTAGATAAAAAATAGGTGGTCTTCTAAAACCGGGATTGTTGATAGACAATTTTAGTTTAGATTATAATATTCTAGCTTGATTAGTTTGAGTGGTTTCCCCCCAAACCAAAAACCAAAGTGTTTTTTTTTTTGGGTTTTTTTGTGGAATAATTTTCCCCCAAAAAAAAAAAAGTACTGGACAAGATTTTTTTTGGAGATAAAACTTCTCTTCTCAGTAGTATGTAGATGATTTAAAAAAATTAAGAAAGAGTATGAGATGTTGCTTTTTTATCAGTTACATTTGCAGATAAAATAAAATTTATTTTTAAAAAAAATCAAAACCCCCCAAAAGTGGGAGACAATTCCCCATGTAACTGTTTGGGGAAGAGCTTGGGGTGTGGAGGATAAAAATTTTAATGAGGGCAGTGTCGGTAAATCAGTCACAAAAAAAACCTAAAAATCCCCTATGATTGCAAGTAGACCCATCAGTTATCACAAAGAAAATTTTTTAATTTGGGGGAAATGAAATCCATATGGAACTTTTCAAAAAAAAGGGAAAAAAAGGCTAGAACTAAAAAATTTTTTGGGGCTATAAAAAGCTTTTTTCAGTGCCCAAATTTTGGGGGGGTTCTGATTCACCTACAACAATTCATTTTCCATTCTAATAATAGCAAAGGAAAAAAAGGAAAAGGGGAAGCATACTAAAAATTTAAAAAAATTTTTAAATTTAAATAGGGGGATCATTAAGGCTTTTAAATTTAATTAAAAATTTTAGTGTTAATAGAGATCATTAAATTGCTAGTGCTAAAATTTTTTGTAATGGAAATCTATGTATCCGCAAAAAATGAAAATACAAAAATTTATTCATGAAAAACAAAATAAAAAGACATGGGGTTTTAAAAATTTAAACCCCGATGGGAGATCACAATTGATAATTGCCCCCAAGGGGGGGTCACGGTTTTTACTATTGCCCCTTTTTGTTTTTAAAAATTTTTCTCCTTTTTTAAACCCACATATTTCTTTCATCGCCCAAAAATTGTCTCCTAGTCTTTTTTTTTTTTATTCTCATTCTCTACATCAAGTTGACCCCAAATATAATCTGCAAAAATTTTTTTTCCTGAAAAAGACGGGCACCAATTTTTATTCTTTTCCCCCTGAACCCCCAAATGAAATGCCTAATTCCCCCGGGAAACCCCTATGAACTAATAAATTTTTTAAAGGGGAAATTTTTTGAGCCAACTGATTAGTTCAAAAAGCCTGAAAAAGGGTGGTTTTTTGGCATTTAGTGGTAACTTTTAAAAAAGAAAAAAACTAAGCTTGATAAGGGGAAAATTTTAAAAATCAAATTAAAAAAAACGGATGGGGGTCTTAATTATATTTCAACCCCCCCATTTTACGCTTTAAAAATTTTTCTTTATCTTAAAAACCCCCAAAAAAGAAATAAATTTGTCCATTCCTGAAAATTTTTTTTCTGATGTAGGGTACATTAAAAACTTTTTAGCAAGAGGGGGGGGGACTGAGGGGGTACCTTAATTTTTGAGCGGGAAAATTAAAAACCCTTTGGAAAAACCCAAAATTTTTTCCTTAGACCCAAAAATTTAAAAACGCCTGGGGAAAAAGGGGAAACATTTAACAAAAATTTTGGAATTAAAATTAGTTTTGGTTAAAAGGGGAAAGGGGTTTTAAAAAAAGAAAAGGGGAAAATGAAAAAAATTTTCCTTTTTAAAAAAAAGATTCATAGGGTGTGGAAAACCCAATCGTGGACCTAACCTGGTTTCCCCCCTAAAATTTTAAAATTTAAAAATTGTGGTGCTGAGAATTTCTTCGGCCCGCCTCTGTTCTCTGAAAATTTTTTTTCATGAAGTTCCAAAAAGTTCTCTTCGAGGGCAGGGGCAAAAAATCTTGATATAAGGCAGAAAAAAAGAGAAAAAAAAAAAGGATCTTTTCCTTTTGGCAGTCTTTATGGGTTTTCCCTTAACCCCTGTAAAAAACATAAAAAAAAATTTTTTAGGTCGGGGGGGAAAAATTTTGATTTATTAAAAAACCCAGCGGAAGGATGCGGGAGGAAGAGGAAGGAAACCCGCTGTGAGGGAATCGAATGATGCCTCGAGGTCTAAACGGAGAAGGGAGAAGCGGTAAAAGAAGTTTTTTTAAAAGAGGGCGGGGGGGAAGGGCCCCCCCTTTTTGGGAAAATCGACCCCAGAAAAAGAGAAAAATAAGTCCCCCGGGGGCGGCGGGAAAAAAAGAATGGAAGCATCGGGAAAAAATCGTGGGGTTTAAAAGGAAAAATAATTTTTTTTTTTTTTCAAAAAAATACCCAAAAATTAAAAATTATTTCCGCGCCTGCTATGAGGTGTTTGGGGGACGGTTTGTTTTTATTTTTTTAAAAAATAGGTTTTGGGCCCCCGGGGGATTAATTTTTTTTTTTTTAAAATTTTTTATGTTTTGGGGCCCCCGTTTTTTAAATTTTTAAAAAATTTTGATTTTTTTTAAAATTTTCCCGGGGTGGTCCAAAAATTTTCCAAAAGGCCCTTTTTTAAAAATTTGGGACCATTTTTAAGCCCCCGATCCCAAAAAATTTAAAAAGGGGGTTTTTAAATTTTTGTAAAAATTTTTTTTGTGCAAAAAAGGAAAAAGGGGGTTTTCAAAAATTTGGGGGAAAAAAATTGGGTTAAATGGGGAAAAAAACCCAAAAATTTATCGTTTGCCGGGGGGGGGGCCGCCGGGGGGGGGAAAACGGAAAAAACCCGGGCCCCGGGCCCTTTTTTCCGGCATTAAAAACCCGGGGGGTATCAGTGTGACAAAAATTGAGAAAAAAAGTAAAACTTTTTCCCCCAAAAAAATGGGAGTAAGTGGAATAAAAAAGGCGATGTGTCATATGTGGTTTGTTTTTTGTAGTTTGTTTGGGGGCCCCCAAAAGACTAAGTTTGTCCCCCAATTTTTTAAAAAATGCTGGGGGGGAAAATTTCGCAATAACTTTCTTTTTTTTAAAAAGGCAAAAGTGGGGAAAAAAAAACCCCCCCTTTTTTTCTAACTCGCTTTAGGGGGCAAAAAAAAACTTAAACCTGTTTTTTTTTCCCCCCTTTTTTTTAAAAATTTAAATTTAAAAATTTTTTTAAAAAAATTAAAAATGACCCCCTCTTTTTTTAAGGGGCCCCGTCTTGTCATGTATGAAAAAAAAAAAAAATTTTTCTTTTTTTTTTCGTTTTCTCCTGAAAAATTTTTCCCTTCTCCATAGAAAAAATTTCACTTATAGTTTTTAGAAAATATGTGGGAGTTGTTCAAAAAAAACTGGCTTCATCTGGGGGGATTCTGTAAAAAAAATTTTGCAGTTTGGTGAGCTAAAAGATTACTGTTTTGGTCACACAATGTCAAAAACCCCAGTCCCCTTGATGCCCCAGTCTAAAAATTTTTGGGTTTTCGCCCCTTTTGTTCTTACTTTTTATTTTTTCCCTATTTTAAAATTTACTTGTACTGGATCAAAATCAATGAATTAGTATTTTTTTTAAAAACGGGTTTTAAAATTTAAAAGATACATTTTGGGAGCCCAACATCGAAAAACCAAAAGTTAGGGGGTATTGTTAAAACCAAAAGGGGGCCTTGAGTGATTCCCATCAAAACCCCCCATATGAGGAGGAAGATGCTGAGATGGGGAACCCCGGGCCCCTGTGGGCAGAGCCAAACCCAGGAGCTGACCTGAAACAAAATTTTAAAAAAGGGGTTTAAAGATTTTTAAAACTTTTTTTAAAGTTTTTGATGCATTAAAAAAAAAAACCTATTTATTTCCCTTTTAAAACTGCAGTGAATTTAAACTGTTTTCTTGTTTTTTAAAAAAGGAAAAGGTTTCGAATGGGAGTCCGCAAAAACGATCTCGAAAAAGGAAGCAAGCTTTTGGGCTGATTAGAGATACGGGGGTTTTTGCATTGTCTGATCTAATTATTCTTTTTGTCCCAGCGGGGGGGGGAGTGGTAGATCACTGTTTAAAAGATGTTAAAGAGTTTCTTATCGTATTTTACGGGTTTTGAAACAGCAAAGGGGGGAAAATTTTTTCACTTTTTTAAGCAGCTGTCGATGCTACACAACAATTTCGGAATGTGTACAAAACATAGAGTCCTGAAATCAGATGTTAAACCCCGAGACCCAAAAATATCCATCCACCAAAAACTCTTTTCACAAACAAGGGTTTTTTATATGTTAAATTTTGGGGAAATTTTAAATTTTTTAGGTGATTTTGGGAGAAGAAAATGGTGGGGTCGTGGATCTTGAGTTGTAGCATAAAAAATTTGGGGCTTCTAAACAATCCACCCCAGCAATTAAAATACCTCATCATCAGGTTTTAAAAACCCCCCCCATTAATCTTTTCCCCCGGGGTTTTTCCCCCCCCAAACCATAAACTGTTCGAGGAGGAGTCGTAATGTCTCGTATGTTCAAACACAGAACAATGGTGGAAGGGGGGGGGAAATTTTCCTTTTTTCAGAAAAAATGTTTTTTTAAATGGCGTATTTAAGTGAGGTGCTGTAAGCTGTTTTAAAAACGTTTTTTGGGCCCTTTTGAAACATATCCCCCAAAACATCCCTTCATTTTCTTTCTCCATCCCATATTATTTTACTATTTTCGTTTTTGTAAATAATTTTTATCCAAAATAAGGGGGATTTTTTTTTTTAAATTTTTTTAAAATTTTTATGTTTCCCGTTATAATCTTAGGATTCTATTTTTTTTTTTTTTTTTTTTTTTTGTGGGGGATGACTTTTGGGGGCCCGGGAGTTTGCTATAGGGGGGGCGGAGGGGGGGGGGGGGGGGGGGGGTTTTGGGGGGGGGTTTTGGGAAAGATGTGAACCGATCAGTTGTTTAACCTTAAATAATGTTAAATTCTTGAAAATTTTGGGGGGAAAAATTTTCTTGGCAAAGGAAAAAAATTTTTCGAACTTTAAAGCACCGAGCCCCCACTAAGTCCCAAAAATTTTGTAGGGCCCCAAAAAAAGTCTTTTTATTTGCCTTTTCTTTTTTGGGGGTTTTTTATTTTTTTTTATTGATCTAAATCAATTTTCAAATCGATTATTTTAAATATATTAAATATTAATTTTTTGTTTATGTTGTCCAAAAAAAAAAAAAATTTTTAATCTAGTTAGAAAACCCTTTTTGGGGGAAAATTTTTTCCCCCTTTAAAAATTTTTTTTTAATATTTTTTTAAATTTTTTTTTTAAAAAAATTTTTAAAAACATTGATGGACGGTTGAGATTTAAAAGTTAGGGGGGTTTTTTGATCACCCTTTAAAAAGGCCTATTTTTTAAACTTTTTTTCAATAAAAAGGGTTTTTGGGTTTTTTACAAAAACAATGGGGTTGTTTGGTATGAGTATATGATATCTATATCACCCAACTATTTTTTTTTCCCGGCCCCTTTTTGGGCCCCGGTTTTTTTTGTGTATATTTTTTGGGTTTTTTTGTTTTTGTGGGGGTAGTTATATGGTTTTTTTTTACAGTTTGATTTTTTTTTTTTTTTTGTGCATTAGAACAAAATGTTTTTTTTTAATTTATTTTTTTTTGGGGTGGGAAAAAATTTGCCCCATGAAGGAAGTTTTTTCTAATACTATTTTTTTTAAAAAAAATTATTAAAAATTTCCCGGGGGTTTGTTTTTTGGGGTTTTTTATTTTGGGAAAAAAACTAAATTTTTTGGTTTTGGGGGGGGGTTTGGGGTTTTTTTGTGGTTTCCCCCTTTTTCCTCCGTGTCGGGGGAATTTTTTTTCTTCCTTATTTTGATGTATTTTTTTTTGTGTTTGCGAGTGTCATGTCGTTTTTGATTTTTGGGGGTTTTGTTCCATCATCTTTTTTTGGGGTTTTTTTTTTTTTTTTTTTTTTTTTTTCCCCTTTCTTCCATGCTTTTGGGTCCCCTCATCACTTGTTTTTTTGGTTGCTTTTCAATTTTCCCTTTTTTCTTAAATGCTAGTTGGGTCGTGCTTTTTAGAGTAGATTGTGCTCCCCTTTTCCCCCTTTCCCCGGGGAAAAAAATAGATTTTGTTATTTTTTTTCCTTTTTATTTTATGTATTTTTTTTTTTTATACTTTTTGTTTCCCCTCTTTTAAAAAAAGGGGCCCCCTAAATTTGGGGTTTTTTCCCAAACCCCTTTGGCCTTTGGGTATGGGTGTTATTATTTACATTTTTGGGTTTTTTTTTTTTATTTTGATCACACTTGGAATTTGAGGTTTTTCAAACACCGGGGGTTTGGGGATTTTTGGGTTTTGGGGTTTTTTTCCTAAAAACACTTCCATTATCTTTTTGCAGTTTTTTGTGCATTTGGGGTTTTTAAAAAAATTTTTCCTTCGGTATCTGGATTATAAAATCGATTGTAAAAATGTTTTTGGGGGGCTTGTATTTGGAGCCAGTTTGTTTTTGTGGTTTTGGGTTTTTTTTACCAAGATCCTTTTTTTTAAAGGGACTTTGTTTTATCTTCCCAAAATTTTAAACTTTTCGACATCTTCTTCGGCTTTCTTTTGGGGGGGTTTGAGAAACCCCATGAAAAAAACCCGCATCTTTGCCCCTAGAACTATGCGGGGGAATTTGGGTTTTTAAATTTTTTTACATTTATTATGTTAGTTTTTATTTTATTTTTTGGGGAAAACTTTTGAGTATTGATTTATATATTTTTAAACCCTTTTTTTTAAATATGTTTTTTTGAATGGTTTTTATTGTGTTTGATTTTTTTTTATTAGTTGCCCTGGCTTTAAATTTTTTTAAAATGTTATTTTTTTGGTGTCATTTGATGGGGTTTTTTTTTTAAAAGGGGTTTTGTTTAATCTTATTTATTAAAATTTTTTTTTGGGGGGTAATTTGAAAAAAAACAAAAATTTGCCCCACACTTTCATCTTTGAGTTTAAAACCCATTTAAAAAAAAAAAAAAACTCTGATACAAATAAAAAAATGCATAAAAAAAAAAACTCTATATTGGGGTTTTTCCCCAAAAAAAAAAACCAAAATTTTTTTTAAAGTAAAAATAAATAAAAAATTAAAGTGAACCCCTAGAAAAAAGGGGTTTTTTCTTAAAAATTATTAATAATTTTTTCTCATGACTTTTTTTTGTTTTTAAATAAACCTACCATTTAAAAAACCCAAATTTTTCATACTTTTCACTCTGCTTTTTAAAAAATTTAAAAAAAAAAAAATTTTAAAATTACCTTTCAACTTGCCAACATTTTTTTTTGACCTTTTCCCCGGGGGAAAATAGCGACAGATGTGTTTTAAAAAGTACTTCGCACTTTTAAAAAAAATCAGCCTCATCAAATTCTTTTCGCATAAAAAAATCCAAATAAAAAATTTTTAAAAAAAAATTTTAATTTAAACTTTCTTTTTAAACCCAAATTTTTAAAGGGAAATTTTTTTTGTTTGAAGAGTCCCCCAATTTTTAAATTTCCCCCTTTTTAAAAATTGGGAAATTTTTTTAAATTTTTAAAAATTTAAAAAATTTCTAAAAAAGGTTGAAGTAGTTGTTTTTCCCACGTGGCGAAAATTTTATGATGTGATGGGCCCGGTTGAATCCCCCCCCCGGGGGGATGGCCAGGGCGGTCCCCCGTCCCCCCCTCGGCCAAAATATCATGTCATGTCAAAAGGGAAAGGGGCCCCTGCCCTTAAAGGGGTTTTCGGGATCGCTGGGGCCCCTTTGGGGCAGGACACGTGGCCCCGCCAGACCAATGGGCCCCATAAATAAACGGGTCCCCCCATTCAAAAAGGGCAAGGAAGCCCCGGGGGCCCCTTACCCCCGTTACTACAAGCTTTCCGCTGTACGCTAAAGGTTTCGGTTCCGCCCACAAAAAAAAGGGGTCTCGCCCTTTTCTTCTCTGAAACCCCCTTTTCCCCACATTTTTTCCCCCCTACTTGCCACCCTTTTATTTTTAAAAACCCCTTTTCCGTCCGCCTTGCAAGGTTTTTATCCGCCGGGGGCACTCCGGGGAAAAGGGGTTATTCCCCAACCTCCAAAGAACCACGTTTGAAAAACGGTCAAAATGGGCGGATCAATTGGCTGCGCCAGTTTAGGGGTGCTAAACTTTTTTTTCCCCCAAAAGAAAAAAAGATAAAAAATTTTGGGGGGAAAAAAATCCCCGAGTGGTGTCCCCACGGAAACGCTGCCCCCCCACCCAAAAACAAGTCATATCGGCGGGCCCCCCCCGGGGAAAACCCTGGTTTTTTCCCCGTAGACCCCCCCTTGGGGGGGGCCCCTACAAAAAACCCCCCATCCAATCCGCCCTCAAGGCCTTGGTTTTTTTCGAGGGGCCCCCCCACCCCCCCCCTCCGGGGAAATTTTTAGAACGGCGGCTGACCCGCAGCTGGGGACCAAGGGGGGCACAAGTAGAGTCAAAAAGACAGAACGTTTGAAAATGGCTTTTTAATGTTTGAATTTCCCCCGGGGGTTTTGGGCCAAAAAAACCCCCGGGGAAAATCCCCCCGAGGGTTTGTCCGGGGAAAAGGGGGGCCCCAACTGGCAGGGGGGGACTGGGACGAAATCCCCCGGATGTTCCTCCCTCGCCCAGTCGGCCCAAGGCAACTCGCAAGGGGGGCCCCCCCTTGGAAAATTTTTCCCCCTCAGTTTTCCCCCCCCAAAAAGGGGATTCGTGCCACCAGAAAATCAAGGGTCCGACGGAATGGGGATCCCGCCGCAGGGGGTTAAAATTCACCATTCCCTGCAGTTTTTCACGGCCCCGGACAAAAAACCCTACTGTCGAAAGTTCCCTGGAACGTTAACTGGGGGGCAAAAATGGTAAGGGAGGTTTGGCAGAAGGAATCAAAAAGAATTGGGAAGATTTCTGCCAATTTTTTTCTCCCAATTTTTCAAACCAAAAGGAGGCAGGACGCAACTTGTCCCCCCTTTTTGGGGAATTGGGGGCAAAACCCCGGGCAGGGGATCTTCGGCGGGGACTTCGAAAAGGGGGCCCCAAAGGGGAGTCGCGCGGTGCCCAACCTCGAAAATGGACATTTTTTCTCCCCCCAACCCCCCAAA
This sequence comes from Linum lewisii, assembly GCA_034768395.1. Taxonomy (NCBI): domain Eukaryota; kingdom Viridiplantae; phylum Streptophyta; class Magnoliopsida; order Malpighiales; family Linaceae; genus Linum; species Linum lewisii. The sequence continues at coordinate 17,745 of JAVBHU010000261.1, read as the reverse complement.
CCCCCACGCTTAGCACTTTTTCTGGTGAGGACTTGGTTTTCCCGGGGGAAAACCGAAAACCCCACCCAGTTGGAGGGGGTGGGGGCCTCCAGTGTGCTGAATGGAAGAGAAATGTCGCCATGATTTTTGGGGGGGTAAAAAAGGGGCCCCCCAAGCGATCAGAAAAGGGACAAAGGATCCCCGGGCGAAAAGAAAACGCCCAGGCGAAAAAAAAACCGGGGCCCCCCCCGGGGGGGGAAGATCGGAACAAGGGTACACCCCCCTGTCGGGGAATTTAAAAGGGGGGAAAGGGTCATGTTTGGGCCTCCAAGAAAAGAAAGGGGGGATTGGGTGGCCGGCCCCGGTTCCCCGTTACCCCCCAAAGCGGATTGAAAAGGGGGAAAACCCAAAAAAAGGGGTTTTTTCGAGTTTCATGGGCAGAAGGGGGGGGGACCGGGGGGACTGCCGGGAAACCCCAGTGAGATTGAGCGGGGGATAAAAAAAAGGTAATCCCCCAAAAAAAATAAGTAAAAACCCGGGGGGAAAGGAAGGGGAAAAAACGGGGGCGCTCGAATCACCCCAAAAAAAAGGGGGAAAAAAAAAAGGGTTTTTGACACCCCTCCGAAAAGGGGGGTAGGCACACGCCCCCCCCCAAAAGGGGGGGTTTTCTTCGGGTAGAATAACGGAAAAAGGAGGAAAATCCGGGGTACCCCCAAAAGGGGGGGGGGGGGGCGGGAAAAACCCCCCCTTAAAAAAGGGAAAATGCCGCTTTATTTTGGGGAGGGGAGGAGGTAGCCCCCCAAAGGGAAAAGGGGGGGGTTTGGGGAATGTTCCCCCGGGCGGGGGGTCGGGGGTAGAGAGCCCCCCAAAATTTTTGTTCCCCATCGGCAAAAATTTTGGGGGGGGGGAAATCCCGCACCCAAAAATGGTGAATCCCCCTCATCATTGAAGACACTTTTGGTTTTTGGGGGGGGGCTAGTGGACGAGGGGGAGTTCGGCGGGGGGACTCTCAAAAAAGATGCTTTCAGCAGAAAAGGGGGGGTTTGGGCCCCCCCCTACTAAGCGTTCTAAAAATCTTTCTGACTGGCCCCTTTTTGGGGGAAAAGACGTTTTTTGTACTGGGAAGTGGAACACCTTACCCACCACATTGGGGGACGACGATCACCAGGAAACAAAGCACATAAAATTTTTTACGTCACCAATTGCAATTCGGCGTATAACATAATAATGGGGCGGCCCCAGTTTGGCCGCTTTGAGGCAGTTTCCTCCACATCCATCAAGTCATGAAGTTCCCAAACGGCGAGAGGAATCGGAGTAGCATGGGGAAACACTCCATTAGCACGAAAATGCTTTTGGGTGGTCTCAAGAAAGAAGAGGCATGTTTCTCAGGGGTACTAGAGACGACGGTATGTCCCCCAGAATCCGCGGAGGGGGGATACAGAAGTCCCACGTATCCTGGTAATCCTGAGAGGGGTAAAACGGCTGTCCGCTCATTGTCCCGGTCCCAGACCGGCAAGCAAAAATGGGGACTGCTGGAGAGAGTATGCTGATTTGTTCGCATGGAAACCCCAGGTATGCCTGGGTGGACCCCGCGATCATGCAGCACCACCTAGTGTGAGAGCAGACGCCCGCCCCGTGTCGCAAAAGAAGCGGACAGTAAATTGGGACAAGAAAACAAGCGGTCCAAAAGAGGAAATAACGAAACTGTTGGAAGCAGGTTTCATCAGGAATCCCTACCCGACGTGGCTGTCAAATGTAGTAATGGTGGGCAAGCGGATGGAAGTGGGGGATGTGCATAGATTTTACCAACCCAACGACGCCGTCCCAAGGACCCATATCCGCTGCCCCAATATCGACCACCTGGTGGACGCCACACCCAAACCATGAGACGTTGTCTTTTTGACATGTTCTCGGGATACCCACCAGATCCCTTTGGCAAAGGGGGGCCCAAAAGGAAAAAACGTCATTCTCGACGCCCCGGCAATTACTGCACAATGGGATGCCGTTTGGCCTAAAAAAACGCCGGGGAGGACGTACCAAAGGATGATTGACAGGTTTTTCAAGATCAGCGGGTACCACATGGAAGCATACGTAGATGACCTACTGGTTTAAGACCAAGGCGGGGTGATGACCACCTGGGAGACCTCGGAAAAACCCTTCGACACCTTGAAGGCGTTCCAACTTCGCTTGAATCCAAAAGAAAGTGCGTCTTCGGCGCCTCCTCAGGGAGTTTTTGGGATTTCATGATCACCAGGGGGGGAATTGGGGGCGAACCCCAAAAAGAAGAAGCTATCATGCAGACACCCCCCCAAGAGGTCAAAGATGTAAAAAACATTGACGGGGCGGTTAGCAGCAATGAAAGATTCATCCCAAATCCGCCGAGCGGCAAGCGCCATTCTTTGCCACTCTGAAGGCGGCGGCCAAATTCTCATGGACGGAAAGTGTTCTAAGGCTTTTGAAGAACTCAAAGTTTTCCCTCACCACTCCGCCGACGCTAGCAAGCCCCGATTCCCGGAGATGAGCTATACCTGTACGTCGCCATCGCGGCTACAGCTGTCAGCCAGTTATGTGGTAAGGGAATGGAAAGGAGAAGGGCCGGCTTCTACACGAGCAAGTCGTTTGGTAGATGCCGAAACCAGGTATCTCCATTGGAGGTCAGCCAAACGCATGGTTATCGCCTCCCGGAAGCTGCGCCCGTACTTCCATGCTCACAATTCAGTTGTGACGAACTTACCACTCAAAGCAGCTCTCAGGTCCATGGGAGTGGCAGGGCGTGTCCAAATGGGCGGTAGAGCTTTAGCGAGTATGACGACACTTCCCAACCCCGGACAGCCATCAAAGCACAGGCCTGGCGATTTTGTGGTTGAAGGATGTGTCCGGGCGGAAGGACGCCCGGCGTTTTCTGGGAGCTCTACGTGGATGGGGCATCAAGCAAGAACGGAGTGGGGGCGGGTTATAGTGTTAAAAAAGCCCCCAGGGAGTCCCCACACGAGAAGCCCCCCGTTTCAACAAAAAACCACGAACCAACAATGCGGCGGAGTACGGGCGTCATTCCCCGGGGCTTTGGAAGGCCAAAAACATGGGGGTATCCCATCTCAAGATTTTCTCCGACCCGCTTGTGGTCAACCAGCTCAGCGGGGTGTACGAGGTCCGGGAGGAAACTCTGGCCCGTACAACGATCAAGCCAAGACGCCCTCAAGGGTTTTTGAAACAACGGAGATCCATCAGGTGGCAAGGAAGACAACGCCCACGTGACGCTCTCTCCAAGCTCACTACCGCTCTCAATTTCGAAAAGGACAGGATGATCACCGTGGAGAAAGAAAGAGAAGGTGGGTGTATGGCCGTCGATGCCCCAGACAACGTAACACCGCCCCAAAACGCCACTCACGGATTGGCGGGCCCAGTACGGACTTTTATTGAAACGGAACGCCCTCCCGACGGACCGAGCACGGCTACCAAGATTGTGAAAGCGGCAAGATGTGTTTTGCTGTTGGGGCGAAATGTATCGTAATCCCGGCAGGGCCCTACTTGCGATGCTTAAGTGATGAGGAGGTTCTTTCACTTTGAGGAAATCCACCAAGGCGTATGCGGAATGCATATAGGCGCCAAAAGCCTGGGAAAAGAATAAAATTATTGCAGGGGTTTATATTGGCCAACAATCCGCCGAGACTCGGAAAAAGGGTCAAGCGATGCCACAAGTGTCAGCTATTCGCTAACACCACCACCTGCCCTCCAGCCCTCCAGCCGATTTTCACCATGGCCGTTCCGCCTTCTTTGGGAATGGATTTGCTAGGACCGTTCCCCCGAAGCGGTGGGCAAGAGAAAGTATAATCATCGTGGCGTAGATTAATACTAAGTGGGTTTGAAGCCGAAGCTCTTGCCTCCATCACGGGATAAACAGGTGCAGAAGTTCGTGCTGAAAAAACATCATCACTCGTTTCTGCCTCCTCTGGGATTTTCTGCGACACGGCACTCAGTTTGATTGCACGGCGTTTCCTTGCTTTTGTGAAGAATTCAAAATCGTGGTTCGCTTGGGTCTGTAGGGATTTTCCCCAGGCGACGGGAGGGGGGGAAACCATCAATAAGTCATCTTCAGGGATTGAAGAAGAGAGTGGATGCGGCAAAGGGGGAAAATGGGTCGATGAATTGCCCAACAATCCTATGGGCGCACAGGACTTCGTCAAAACAGCCACGAGGGAAACCCCTTACACCCAGTATATGGAACCGAAGCAGCCTACCCGTGGGTTAATCTGCCTAGCCTTAGGATTCAATTTCAACCACGCCAGCAATGATGCAGGCTTACAATAATCTGACAGTTAGAAGAAACGAAGGGAGGATGCAAGCTATCCGCCCTGGTAGTAAAAAGGGAAAACAATTGGGCGGCGGTACAATGTCATCTTCGCCCTCATCACCTGGAAGAAGGTGTGGTAGTTCGAAAGGTTTTTTTCGGCGTCCCCCAACAGGGCAAACAAAAACCCCCAATTGGGAAAGGGCCCATACAAGGTCCGTGAAGTGATCGGTCCAAGCACCTTTTAAACTCAAAAGCCCTACTGGCGAACCCATACACAAAACATGGAACGCCTTGCACTTGCGGAAGTACAGTACCAATGAAGACGAGGTCTAGCTCCTGCTATTTCCGTCCGGTTTTTTCTTACCTTTTGAATCTTGGCAAGTTTTGAAAAAACCCTTTACCCAGGGCGTGTATGTAAGGAAAGGAAGACAAGTGCACTAAGATTATATATATATATGATATTATGTATACAATGGACAAGTCCTACTAAAAAGCATGGCCGGGTTCGAGTTCCCCTGGGCGGAAATAACCCCTGTGCCAAGTTCGGGTTCCCCGAGGTGGAACCCAGCGTCCTCTTCGAATTCGGATTCCCCAGGGCGGAAAACCAATTCGTCATCGTTCGGGTTCCCCAGGGCGGAACCCAACTTTTCTCCAAGCTCGGATTCCCCAGGGCGGAATCTAGTTCATCAGCGTTAGGTTCCCTAAGGCGGAACCCAAAAACTTCGTTGAGTTCAGTTTTCCCAGGGCGGAATCTAATTCACCCTCATTCGGGTTCCCCAAGGCGGAACCCAGCATTTCCTCAGGTTCGATTCCCCAGGGGGAATCCTACACTTCGTTGTCCAGTTTTTCCCAAGGGGAAACACCTCAGTAATCATGCGAAGTTCCACCAAAACAAAAAAAAAAAAGAAAGAGCGAAAAGAGGATGAAACTGGATAGAAATGGCATTTCATAACAATGGCGGATTGATACGTTTGTTTCAAAGGACAGGAAGCCGAACAGGAACAAATTTACAAGAATGGAATTTACTGGCGCCCGCCTGAGGATCCCGATTTGTCCGCCCGGGTCCTCCCCAGCCCGAGCCTTTTTTTCAGCTCCTTGTGCCGGGGATTTCCCCTCGGAGTACGCCTCGGACAACAAGCTCCTTTGCGACGGTCCGAGGGGAGCATTGAGAGTCAGCGGAAATCCTCCTTAAGCTCCTGCGCCCCTTAGCCTCCGAGACCCCAGAGAAAAACATCTGCTCCTGATTCCAGGAGAAGTCGGTGTTCCCCCCTCGGGGTTCATGGCGGACAGCAGAAGGGTTTTTAAAAAGGCCCGCACCCGGTCGCCTAACTTTCCTCAGTCTTCTCGGCGACCATCTTTTCAAAGTCCCGCCTTCAGCGCCGAAGGGTCTCCTCCGCTTTTTCAACACAAGGTCGCGGCTTTCCAAGTCTTTTGTCTTGGCTCCCAGGTCCTCGGCCAGACCGCCTTGTCGGCCTCTAAGAGGACCACTTGCTCCTCAGGGCGTCCTTATCCCCCTCCGCCTGGGACAGGGCCGCCTCCACCTCGTATCGCTTCTTGCTGCTCCGCCTGTAAGTCCAACATGTGTTCAGTGGCTTTGGTTAGCGGCGCAACACGGACCAAATCCAATTCATAAGAGGTAGTTACCAGAAGCCGGCCGCCTTCCCCCGTCCATTTCCTTCTTGCTTTGGAATACTTAGCCTTCCATTGCTGAGTGGCGGCCCGAGCTTCCCGTAGCTGATTCTCCAGCTCCTCGGCACCTTGGGGCTGCTCGGCCTAAGCGCCTTATCCGCTGAAAGGGAGTGCGCGGCGGTTCCCAAAAGCTGGGAAACAAAGCAATCCAAACATTACTTACAAAAAAGAGTGGGGGGGAGGACAAAACTTTTATATGAAATCGCAAAGAGTTTTTACCCTGGCTCCAATCGCCATTTGCTCCATCGCCCATACGGGAACCCCATCCTCCGTCCGGGGGTGGGTCGATATCCCAGTCGGGTGCCAGCTGGAGGGCGGCTCGCGTGAGAATCTCGTTGCCCTTTAGGGTTGGCTGCTTTGCCGGAAAAGGGGGACGGTGCTGTACTCCCCCGAAGAAGTTTTGGGGGTTTCGAAGAGCTTTCCGACCGTTTTCTCTTCCCAGAATCTTTGCTCATGGGAAGCTTTGCGGCGCTTTGCCTTCCCCACATTCTGCGATGGCGGACTCCCCGGCCAGCTCGGTTCGTTTCTTCTCCAGGCGATCTTTGTCCGCCTGCTCTTTTTCCGGGTGGGCGGTTCTTTGCGCTTTTGGGTTCCTCTGCTGCTGATCCGCCACTTGAGTTTCGGGTTTTGGGGCTGAGTATCAGCGGACGCTCCCCGGTTTGGCGTTCAGCAACGCCGCAAAAGATGGAGCTCTCGCACCAAGTAAATTCAAAAAAGCAACCATGTTAGCGTTTGAAAAAGAATTAAGAATGGATATATCCAAAAGGGCCCAAGCTAAAGAAGCATCGCTCTAAAAAAATTGTCCGCTCAACCCCGCCCCTAGCCAGGCCCTCAGAACGCTCCGACCCCTCTTCTTCAGGTTGTAATTCCAGGTGTTAACCCATTCACAATGGCAGCATATTCTCCTGAAGGGGGGGCCGAGTTTGTTGAACTCCTCGATGGCCCCATAGGACCATGTTAGGTGAAGGCGCTCCGCCAGAACGCATCTTCGGGGAATCAGCTTTAATGAAGAAAAAATTGTTGACCAAAACGGAGTCCGCCTTGATGGCACCATAAACTCCGCTCCCTGAGTACGCTATCCTTTTGGGAGAAAAGTAAGCCATTTTGGTTAATCTTGGCTCGGTAGAGAGGCGGAATACTCGGGCGCTGGGAGCGACAGCCTCTTCCCACATGACACCTGAAACGCTGCCTGATTGCCCAGGCGTGGGTTTGGAGAGCTCCCAAGGCGCTCCTAACAGATCCAGGGAAATCCAGCTCCCAGGGATCCAGAGGGAAACGGAGCCCGTCATAAGCGCCCCCCCCCAAAAAGCCACCCACCGGGCGGACAGTTTCCGATTGGCAAAGTCGGGCAGGGGCAGCGTACGGAAAAGCGTTGAGGAAAGTCACAATCATTCAAAACTTCGCCAGGGCGTTCGTTTTTGACATAAGGGAAGTATCCCCCCGGCCCAAACCCCCCGGCAGTCTACGGGGAACCCCTCCCACTTTCTGTCCCGACGTTCTGACTGTACCCGTCTCTCCACAGCCCCGGTGTCAAGATCAAAACCCCAAGACTCCTTGGTGAATCCGGCTGCCACGACGCGAACCGGCGAACGCTTGTTCGAGTTGGAATTCTGAACCTGGCGTTGCCTGACGGCGGAGCTGCTCCGCCGAAGGAGAAGGCAGGGGATCAGCATCCTCAGAAAAGGGTATCCATGTCGAAGTCGGCCTTTTAGGGGTTTGAAGCTAAATCAAAAACCTCGGATAAGGTTCTGTCCTTTGAGTTTGGGATCCGCTGCATCCGACCCTTCCTCATCATGCTCTCCTTCCCTGAGGGGCCCCGGGGGACGGAGGTGGATCGATCACGAGACGGGGGGATGACGATGACGAAGCCTCAGACGACGCGCCCCGCCCCCAAATTTCCTCTCCTCCCTTCATATAACCCTCCACAACAGAAGGAAAGGGGGACAAATCAGAAGAGGAGGAGGAACGAACACCAGGGGGCGAACGGATACCGGAGCCCCTGCTTGTCCTCCTTGGGACGGGGCGGGGCGGCAGAGATCGACGCTCCCGCATGTCTCTCAAAAACACTCTCTAAAAAGGTCATAATCCACGGAGGATGATGACCCACTAGACGACCCTCTCACACGTCAAAGAAGGAAATAGAAAGGGCGAGGCACGCAAGACCAAGCCAAAAATGCGAAAGGAAAAAAAAAAAATGGGCGGATAAAATCGAATGCAAGAAAATTTCAAAGAAACCTTTCTTGCTTCGGCGGAGGAAGACGACTCGAATCAGAAGGCATCTTCGGGAATGTTTTTTGGGAAAACGGCGGAAAGGGGGAAAGAGTTGTAAGGAAAGGCGGACAAGGAGGACCAAAGGGGAACAAGTTTCAAGGGAATTGGAAAAAGGGGGGCGGAACTCTCAAAAAAATATGTTGACAAGCTGAGGTGCCGAAGGAAGGGAGGAACCTCTATTTATATGGTGCGTGGGTAAGCGAAACGTCGCCCAATAAAACGAGCCACGTGTCCCCCCGGGAGTGGGCAAATAGGCTAGTAGCCCGCACCAGGAAAGAAAGCATGCAAAAAGGGGGGACCCCATGCCAATTCACCTCAAAAGAAGAGCTCCACCCGTTTTGGTCACCGGGGAACAGCAACGGCAACAAGTTAGAAAACCCCCCCCCCATGGCCAGGGCGGGGGGACTCATCCGGCGTTCGAAGCAGTTCCATAGTATCGCCTCGAGCCTCTTACGGCCTCGAGACCTCTGGGGGCAATTGATGGGGCCCTTATTGTATCCGCCCTCGCACCCTGATAAAGGCGTCCACACTTTTAAGGCGTTCGAAGCAATTCCATAGTATCGCCCGAGCCTTTTACGGCCTCGAGCCCATACTGGGGGCAATTGTGGGCCCAGATTGAATCCGCCCCTCGGCATGGCCAGGGCGGCCTCGTCCGCCTCGGCCAAAAAAACACCTGTCAAGTCACAGGAAGCCACTGCCCATTATGTTGACGAGGGCTCGCTGCGGCCCCTCAGAGCAGGACACGTTTGGGCCCTGCCAGACCAATGGGGGCCTATAAATTTAAAAGGATCCCCCATTAGAAGGACACAGGACAGACCCGGGACCATACGCCTGATACTTTCAAGCTTTCACGCTGTAACGTAAAGGTTTATCGGTTCCGCCCCACACAAAAAGGGCTCTCGCCCGGGTACTTCTCGGGAACCCTTCTCCCTACATTATCCCCATATTGGGCCCTCCTAAAAAATACTAACCCTTTGCCGTCCGCCTTGCAAGGGACCATCCGCCGAGGGCACTCCGAGGACGGATTCATTTTTCCTAAACCTCCAAAGAACCACAGTATTGATCCACCGGTTCCTAAAATGGGCGGATCATGATGAAAATGTAATAAAGTATATTCTAGATATCAAGATATTCGAAAATAGCATCGTTTTTTAGTTACATGAAAGTTGTTATGGGGGCTAAAATTAAGCCCTAATATCAACCCTTTTTAGGTGAAATATTCAATAACTTTCGCATATCTTTTTTGTTGACACAATTGCCCTTCCCTTTTCCAAAAATTACAACCATCTTTACCCACCATATCCTTCCCCCACTCCCCCCAATCCCCATCACCTTCATTCTCTCTCCTGAACCAAATCTGAAACAACACATTATGCTCCTAAACTAGTCAACAATGGTGCATTTTTCTCTCCTCTATTTTTTCCCGCATATTTATCGCATTTGGATTGTCCTCTTCTTATTGTTATCATCATCAGTATCCGAACAGGTTTGGGATATGGGTTCATTGACAGAGGAAAAAAGGTAGAGTTGAGTAATCCTAATTGGCCCCCCATTTTTTAGCTCTATCTTTGCTAGGGTTTTTTAAACCCTTTTTGGGGAAATCAATTAAATATCAGAGAAATGAGGGGAAGGGTGAGTACTGAAGCAGGGGATCTTTAGGTGTCTCTAGGTGACTGTTATATAGGATGAGAAAAGGAAGAGACGATGAAGAAGAAGGAAGCTGTGAAGATAAAATGTAATCGGGCAAAACATATAATTGTACATTTTACTTCATAAACCACTCAATATCCCCTACCAAACATCATATCAAACTCATTTCATTAAGTTTACCACTCAATAACCCCACTATTAGGTTTATCTAAGACTTCACCATATTCTTTTCATGAATGAGATAATATACATAGCATTGCAAGAGAGGACAATATACAGTGACGATGTCAACAAGAACACTACAAGGGGAACACCCAAAACAAAGGAAAGGGATCCAAACAAATCACCCAAATCTCATCTCCATCCTTCTTCTTCATCATCATCATCATCTCCATCCCGTATTATATTAGTATTTTCGTTGTTGTAAATAATTAATATCCAAAATAATGCACTCATTACAAATTTAATAATGTATCATACCGTTATAATCTTAGGATTCTGATTTTTTTTTTACACTCTTGGGCAGGAGTTTGCTATAGACCATGACCAACTAGGAGATACAAAACAAAAAAAAAGAAGGGGGTGGAGAGGAGGAAGGTTTGGAGGGGAGGGGGACGGGTTGGGGTGGGTTGGAGACCGTGAACTCGATCAGTTGATAACCCTAAATAATGTTAAATTCTTGAGAATTTTAGAGAAGTTCTTGGCAAGGAATCGAATTTCGAACTTTGAAGCACCGAGCCTCCACTAAGTCCCAAAATTTTGTATGCTCCAAAAAGTCATTTAGTGGCTTTTCAACTTAGGATTCTGATTGTTCTTTAGTGATCTAAATCAATTTATATTTTAAATACATTAAATATATTTTTTGTTTATGTTGTCCTAATAAGGTAATTTAATCTAGTTAGCAAACTTATTGAATAATTTTTTCCTTTATAGGTTTATAATAGTAGTTAATCTTAATAAATAATTGAAACATTGATGAACGGTTGATATTAAAAGATTATTAGGGTTTGACTATGCTTTCAGCCTATAAATATAACTCTTATTCAATCATAAGGGTTAGATTAAAAGATTAGATGCACAAGACACAATGGGGTTGTTTGGTATGGGTGATATTGAGTGATATTGAAATCTATATCACCCAATATCAAGATATTCGAGATAACATCGTTTTTTAGTTACACGAATAGCATGGTATTGGGTGATATCTTAAGTCCCAATATCACCATTTCAATATTCACCTAAATAGGTGCTAACTCAATAGCTTTCACATATCATTTATGTTGACACAATTGCCTATTACTTTTTTCCAACAATTACATGCCATCCTGGCCCACCATATCCTCTCCCCAGTCCCCGAATCCCCATCACCTTCATTCTCTCTCCTGACCTAAATCTGAAACAGCACATTATGCTCATAAACCAGTCAACAGTGGCACATTTTTCTCTCCTTTGTTTTTTTCCAGCATATTTCTCGCATTTGGATTGTCCTCTTCTTATTGTTATCATCACCAGTATCCGAAGAGGATTGGATCTGGGTTCATTAACGGAGGGAAAAATGAAGAGTTGAGTATCCTGATTGGCCCCCAAAATTTTTGCAATTTCGCTATTACTTTGAGAGCTTAAACTCTCAGATTCATCCAATCATGAAATGACACATGACAATGACCCCACCAAACAAAAAAAAAATTAAATGAGCTGGAAAAGTAAGGCGGTTGCCGTGCGTGTTCGCACGCGCCCCGGGCAGCTACCCAAAATCCCTTTCCAAAAAAAAAAAAAAAAAATTTCTGACATACACTCTCTCTTCAATTTCCCCCTAATTTTAGTTTTATTAGAATAACTCTTAATATAATGCTCAATTCATATTTTAACATTCACAAATGTTGTTTATTATAATTTTTCAAGTCCAATGATATCCATTTTTGGATATAGTTTATTGAAGTTTTAGTGAAATATTTTGAACTCATAAATAAGTGTTATGTCGGCGTTATGACATGTCAAAATTTCATAACGATAAAAGAATGGATTAGGTATAGTGACATAATTTTGACTTTGTTTATAAGACGTAAGCCATAAGAGCTATAGATCTTCTTGTAACACATCCAAAGTGGAGGGAAAATATTAATATTATAATATAATCCCCAAATTAATACCTCATAGTAAATATTTTTATTACCATGATTTGATCCTATAATTTACCATTAATTCAAATATTATTACTACCATATTTGACCAAAAAAACTGTTGCCTTTTTCATCTCTTTTAAAAACTCACTCTCTCAAAAAACGGCGACGTAAATTTTCCACACAGGTCTTCGAACTAAACCGCCGGTAAAGCAGACTTCAGGCAAAAAGGTTTCGACGACATCTCCGGTTGCTGAATAAGCGACATCAGATTCCAACCCCATAGCGGTCTCCAAACTAACCGCCGACGTTCCTGGTTTCACTCTCGGCGTTCCGGTTGCAATCTCGGTGGACATTCATTCAGGTTTGAATGAACTTCACTTAGATTTCATTATTCTGGGTTTCATGTGCCAAAAAACTAGGTTTTGTGGGTCGATTTTGTTGTGAATCGTTTTTGTGTATTGTCCTACATCTCTAATTTTAGGATATTGTGGTTTGATTTGGGTATTCTATGGGAACTATCATCGGAAGATACTGTTATTCTCATAATACTATTATTATTGTTTGATTTGATTTCCTAATCTCTGTTTTTTTTTTTTATTTCGAGTGTGTGATTTGGCTGAATTTATGGGTCGCTTGTTGTTGTTAATCATTTTTGTGCATTGTCCTGAATCTCTGTTTTAGGTTATTGGGTTTTGATCTGGGTAATTTCTATGTGATTTGATTTTCCAAGAATTAATGTTATTCGAATAAAACTAGTTTTGGGTTGTTTGATTTTGCTGATTAATTTGGTATTCGTAGTCTTCTAATATCGTGTATCTGCTAAAATAGGAATGTTGATTATCGTGTATCTTCTAATTCGGGTTTTATGGTCTCTTATTTGGGTTATTGATTTGGGTATTCCTAGTCTATGAATAGCCTGAATCTACTGAAATCGAATTTTAGGAATACTATTGTTGAAAAGATCCAAATCTGGTTATAATAGTATTTGTAGCAATACTATTACTTTTCTATAGTTGCTGATAATAAGCTTGAAAATGGTCTTTTAGTTGTCAAAGATTTGTGTGAATATGCTGATGAAGTTTAGTAGGCATAGTACTACTGATTTATGTTTTGTTTTTAAATGTTTTCTAGTCTGATTTGGGTTTAAAATCAATGTTTTGGGTTTAGGCAGAATACTATTATTCTGTGATTTGGTTGTTATTCATGTTTGATTTTATAGTTTATCCTTATCTGATTTGGGGGGTATACGAGTATGATTTGTGCCTAAAATCACTGATTTGAGTTTGAAAAGAAAATATTATTCCTGATAGGCGTTATCAAGTTTTTATTTCTTAGATTCTTCTTACTGATTTGGGTTTCTATAGCAAATGACCGTGTTTTGATTATTAATATTTGATTAGGGTTATTCAAATCCTGAGTGGGGTTTCCTGTTTGTGTCATTTTAAATGAGAAAAGGGCTGATACTAGTATTAAGGAATAATTTTTGTTTTTTAGTAGATATGTATCTTTTTTCTTAAGTTGTAATTCACTGATTCTTTAATCGTTTCTGTTATTTGGCCCGTGATGCTTGTCAATTTTACACGCTATCATTATTCCATGTTCATTTTGAACACAAAGGATGAAAAATACCATTTCTTTGATAGCGAAGCAAAACGGAAATTTTAGCACAATGGATGATGACAGTTACAGTGTAATGAAGTATGTGATTGAGTACATGTTTCCTGTGAAAAAGTTAAAATATTTCAGGAAGTACAAGTGGGAGATATAAAGGGGATTAGACAAGACGTGGGAGTTCTTTTTGCGGAGACAAACCCCATGGGATGTTTAAAAAATGGGATGGAGAGGTTTATTCGCGGATAGATAAGCAGTGAAAGAATGATGCAGAAATTCAAGCTTTCAGGGAATTTCGTCTTCCTTGAGATGTTTGCAATTCCATGAACAAGAGATCGAAGGCGATACTCGAAACAGGGATGGTGCACTACACGGTCAATTCCATCCCAACTTCTAACTCCGGCTGAATTAATATTTTAAATGCGTATCTGGGTTATTGGACAATAGGAATTTTCAATAAACTTTTTTTTAAGCAGCAAAAAATTTCTACTTGGCATGACGATTAGTAATTTGAAATTTTGGGTTGGGTTTTTAGTCCCCTTTGAAATAGTATGTGTAATTGGATAATAGTATTTGGCTGGAAAAAAATTGCTCGGTGACTTTGAATATTATGGCGGATTAGTTTTTTGTGATTGATTCCAAGATTCCTCTTTTCTTATTTCTGGCTCAGATGTCGTATTGATAATTACTATTATTAAAAAATACTATTATTCGGAAAATGGGGATTTTTTTCCCCAAATTTTAAGAATTCTAAGGGTTTTTTTGCTGATCTTATCTGTAAGTAAAAATTTGAAGAAAAATGTCATGTTCTGAAATTATTATTTAATAATTGGCAACATCAGGAATGCGGTTAAGATAAAAAGAACCACTCAAGGGGATTGTTGGTTTCCTCGATAATTCAGTAGGCCCATGAGGCAAAAAAAAATTTGCAAAAAAAAAATAAAAAGGATCGAAAAAAAATTTGAAAATCGTTGCAGGCACAAAAAATTTTTATTCGGCTTGATAGCAAATGGGGGGGAAAAGTTGATCAAAATTGTTTGGATAGAATAAAAATAATATATAACAAAATTTTATTACACTAATTAAAAATCAAAATCATATCAATGTAAATTAAAAAGGGTGTAAAACGATTTGGGGGGTTAAAGCAATCCAAGGGCTGAGTTTAATTTTTTAGGAGACATAAAAATATTTGCACCATAAAAAAGCCCGTAAAAGAACACTCATTAACGATGATAAACAATGTGTTAAAAACGCTGTTTGTCGGTGTTATGACTACTAAATCTCATAAGATAAAAAACACCTAAAACGATGATAAAAAACAATGTTTTTTATGCAATATGACATAAGGTTGTCATAACTGATAAGGTTTAACTCGTAATTATTTAGTTCCCCTATTTTAAAAGTTTTGTTATAGTTTGTTAATTTTTGTATTTATATTCCCCATGTACTCAAACAAAAATACAATACCTATCCACCTTTGGGGTGTGGGTAAAAATTTTCCAACCCCAATTCTCACAGGGTATAAGAGCCTCCAAATTTTCCCTCTTTTTTCGGCAGGGGGGACCCACTCAAATCTAAACCCTAGTCACCACTTAAACCCTTTCCCAAGCCGCAAAAAATGGCTCCCCACAAACACTCAAATTCCTTCCCCCCAACCCCCCATCCGCAAAAATTGATGCCCAAAAAATATCCAGGAAGCTCCAACTCGAGCCGCTCCCCCAAATGTTGATGGCCAACTCAGGCCCCGCTCGCACCACTCAAGGAGGGCCCCAACCTGGATTTCTTTTAAGGGGGTTCCCCCAAGCCCAAAATAGTTCTTGGTTGTCACAACTCTTTTTCCCCCAAAACTGTGACCACACTTTGAGGGGGGGGAGTGTGACGGCTCAAGTGCAGGAAGTTTCTTGCACTACCTTCGGATCGGGGAGTCTCTCGCAAAAAAGGCCCACTAAAAATCATTGCGTGATTTTACTTTAGCTAATGATTCTTTTATATTATCTTAGAAGCAAAGCGATCCATGTCACCTTAAAATTTTTGGGAAACCGCCCCAAGAGGCGACCTCGTTGAGCCATCACACATGGGTTTCGCCAACATATCGCCCCTTATTTGGGGGTCGTTTCACAACATAACATCCAGTTTTCATATCGGAGCTACACGGGCTGTTAATTTCAGAAAATTGGAGGGCAATGAAGAAGGGGCGGCAGCGGGTAACTCCTCAGCAACTTTTTGGGCCACCCTAACACTAATTACGAGGCCGGGTCGTCCGAACCGGCCGAGGCCCTCTTTTTTTGATGCAGGTCATGCAGGCTATAAGGGGGGCTACCCGGCCAACCGACTCGCGGACAATACCCACGCCCGGAGCCGCGATGAACATCATCTCCGACGGGATGCTACAAATTTAAGGGGGCTGGCCATCAACAAAAAGTGCCCCCACCACCCAGTTCGTCGAGCCCCCAAACCAAATTTCAACCCCACCTACCAATCCAACCAAACCGGAACCCTTTATTCAGGCGCTACACATCACCTACACACGACCTCCCAAAACCCAGCGCTTTACTCTGAAATAAGGCACCGGCACGTCGAAAATAAGCGATGGAAACTCTTTTCCCCTATCTCATTTTTTGGGGCAGCTGTATGGATGTAAAGGTTTTTGATGTACTCTCCCTGATATGCTTTTTTTTCCCCGCTCCTGTCAGAATTTATTATCGTTTGGCCTCAAAGAGAATCAATATTGTTGTGTTATTCTTCAATGTTAGGTTCACATACAAGATCTAGCCAGCCGTCAGATACAAAAACAAATACGGAGTAAGGAGGGCCTATACCCAATACCATGTTTATTGGGGAGATGGGCGGACCCCAAAAGGGGAAAAGCGTTACTCACCAACTTGGATAGGAGTTGGGCACGCTAATTTAGATAGCGTTAAGACTTTGTTGCTCGTTATGGTTTTTTTTTTCGAATAAACGTCTGCCAAGTATTTGTAAAGACTTTTTCTTTTACAAGATGCATAATTACTGATGACACTAGAAATTTTCGTGTTATCGACCCAATTAAGACGAGTATTTGGTTTTAAATGTGTTAATTATGTGATTCTCGCTCCAAGTGCATAATTGTCCATATTTTGGCTATTTTTCCCCGGTTGTGAGTTTTTTTTTCTGAGATCCCGGGTTTCCATATTTTAAAAGGGCTCTCTCACGAGTTCAGCGCTTCAAACGGGGACCAAAAAGGATTCAAAAGGAGCGGGAATCACGAAACAATTCCCATATTGAAGTTCTCACAAAAAACCCAAAGTTCTCGGGGAGAACTTATGAAGGAATTAATAATTCTCCGTTGGAAATCAAATTAATTTTTAAAAAGCATTTTCGGGCCCGAGCTTTAATTATTCTCGGGGCCAGAACTTTGTTCTTTTTCGGCTGAGGTTTGAAAGCTCTTATTTAAGGGGCAACGCAACTCCAAAACAGGGGGGAACAACAGTCATTAAACATACACTTTTTTGAATAAAAATTCCCCACTTCAAACTGGAGATAGAGTTTAGAGAGTATCTTAGAGTTCTTTGGGAATTCTACACCCTCTTTCCCCCTCAGAGTGTCGGAGCTAGGGGTGAAAATAGCCAAGGGTCAAAGCTTCGCCGGAGTCGTCAGAATTTTGGTTTTTTTTGTTCTTTTCTGTTTTCCTTTGATGATGAAACCCTTTTTTTGTCTTTTTTCTTTTTTTATCAAAATGAGAATAAACTTTTTAAGCTTAGTTAATAACCCTAAGTGACCGGGGCTTTAAAAAACGGTCACGGATCGGGGTAAATTTAAATTTAAATTCAGAAGTTTTTTTTTGCATGGTGGTTTGTTCTTCGTGTTTGTTTCTTTTCTAGCTTGATCACTGGTTTCGCAAATTAATGCACACTAGTTTTACTGAAGGGTTGTCCCCAAGGGAAATTTTATTTTCCCCAAGGGTCTTTCCTTCCCTATTTTTCAACGATGGGATTAAAGCCCAATGGTTTTTTAAAAGTTTTGGGTTTGGGAATTTGGTTTTATATGACTAATTAACATGAAAGCAATTTAAACAACAAAGCAGGCAAACAAGTTGGGCTTCAACAATGACTAAGGGTTTGCCGATCAAACGCTCTACCGATTTTGACGGGG
>JAVBHU010000260.1:0-28048 GCA_034768395.1 Linum lewisii | reverse complement strand
GGGGATTAAGAAGTGTTCTAAAGATTAATCATCTAATTTTCAACCATAGTTGATGATTTCCACTTGTCTTTTTTTTCGAACACTTGGGCATTAGGTTTTTCACAAAATTGAACTTTATTAGTCTTTGGTGATTCTCCCCATTTTAAACATTACATGAAGTGGGTGTCCAGCCAGGGTCATAATCATAAGGGGGTTTTGTATTGCATTTCATCAACCCTTTAATGCACCATTTTCACTTATTTGGAGCGAAGCCTAATTGATGGTATTGGATAGGGATTGGGTGCACAGATGCCGAGTCCAAATAAGTAAAAAAATGTCACCCATGCAAACTTATTTTATTAGCTTAAATTCCCCTTCAATTATTCATCGAGCATGATGAAACTCCCTACAAAGAAAACCCCTTTATCTTTGATTTTTCCACTCTTTTCTGCTTAAACCTTGTTAGTTTTCATTTTTTTCTTTTGATTTTGTTTTTTTTCAAACCAAAACTTAATTTCAATTTTTAGACCTTTCATGAACTTTGTGAGTACAAGCTTATGAGGGGACCTCGGGAATACACCTTGTAAACCGTTTTTCACTTTCAATAGCTTACATTAATTTGGGGCCGGATCAGAGCTACAGTACTGTTTCCTTTCGTTTATTGGGGAGGGGGCCTTTACATGCCCATCCAATTAAAGTCGACTTAACCATGATTGTTAAAAGGGAGGGGCTACTAGTTACAACTAAACATGTTTTTAAACATCTCCCTTTTCGTGGACCTCACTTCATGTTCTGTTTAAAAGAGCTTAAGCTTAAATTTTCTCCCATAGTTATCGAGCCTTGCCATGATCATTACTTCCGTCTATCCGATTTCCCAAGTATTCTCAACTATAACTTTGAGGTTGCTGTCCTCCGGAATCCGGGGGATCGAAAATAAATTCACTTTCCCCTAAAACCATTATTTTTTGTACCAAAATTTTCTTCTTTTCTTTTTGCACTTCGCTCTTGATCGGGTCTTACGTTGGTTGGCTCTGCTACTCCAAACTGTTTTGTCCCACTTCTAGATTTAGATGCTCATTTGAAAATAAAGAAAGCATTTTTGGGGAAAAGTGCTGATCTCCATAGCAAGGGGTTAACCCATTCAGGGATTTTTTCATACCCCAAGCAAAGATCGCGGGTATTGCACTATGAACCATTAGGCAATCGTAAGGGGTCCCTGAATTCGTTCCAAAAATCATGTAAACTTACCCTTCCCCTTCTGAACCTTGAATTTTTTTTTGTAACAGTTTTTAGAAGGGGGGAAGTATTCCTCTAGAATTCCTGAGCAAGATCATCCCATTGGTGTAGTGTCCGGGGGGCTTGCTAATGAGCCTCCTTTGCGGGGCCCCCAAGTGAAATGGAAGGCTCGAAGCATAAAGTTTCTTTTGAGGGTTTTTAATTAAAGTTCCCCCAACACCAAAAAAATCAAAATGTGTGACATTTATCGGCTTTCCCTGAAATTGCACGTCCCTAAGATTAGTCCCCCAAAAGGGGGTCTTTATCTCATAGTTGGGTCGCTCATTTAAAGGGACATGATGGGAGACAAATTTTAAAGCCTCGGCTTACTTTCCGCAAGACTCTTTTTAGCAGACTTTTCATGGGAAATTGGGAAAGGGAAAGGGTTCGTTTTGTACCTGCATGTCTGCAAGGGACAAAAACAACCCCAACCGTTAAAATAAAGTGGAAAGGAAGAAAATGGAAATAAAAAAAAAAAAGCCAACTTTTCTTTCAAACAATATAGAAGATCCCCGGGAACGGCGCCAAATTTTAAAGAACTTAAACGGGCAATCAAATACTACCAAGCTAGAAATAGGGTAGATCGTTTCCCCCAGGGGTTTCTTTTAACATTACCAAAAAGCTGGCAATTTTTCATTTAAACCTTTTGGGGGTGTACTCCACTCTTTAACTAAGATCAAAAAAAACTAAAAAGAAATTAAAAGACAAATATTGGTTTGGTTCAACAAACGACAGACCAAAATTAGATTTCGAATCCCCCCTTTGATCACCAAGGGAATAAATCAAAAATCAGCGGGTTTCATTCTCGTTCAATCAATTTCTATACACCACCATAACTCCTGACCCTTAGGTTTAAGACAGGCAAATGTTCGCTCTATCCGATCTAACTACCAAGATTAATTAGTCGCCCGGGTACGGTCGCCTCTCGCAACGACTTAACTTAACTGGTGCAATTACTAATGATTTATGAGTTACTCTTGAAGCGGATTAACCCTAACTCGTTCCTACGAAAGGCACACTCCAATGATTAGGTTAATTGGTTGAATTGATGTTCTAAAGAGAGGTGAGCGTTCGCTTCTATCCTCAACTTAACAAGAATCTAAACAAGGTGATCAAGAAAGACAAGTTTATGTGCCAAAGCAGGGAGATGTCTGGCGACTAACCCTAGCTTGCAAAAACCTAATCTAGGCGACCAGCCAGAAGAGAAACATAAACAATCAAGAACAAAACAACCATGTAAAGAGAAACTGATTGAACTTTGAATCTAATCACCGACGATCCGTGACCGCTTTAAAGCCCTAGGTCACTTAGGGTTCATCTAATCTAAGCTCTACGAGTTTAGCTACTCATATCAGAAATAAGAGAATCGAAAACAAACAAGGAATACATCTCAGGTAGGAAGAACAGAGAAGAACTGTAAAACCTAATTTGACGAATCTGTGAAACTTCAATCTTCGGTAATCTTCAATCCAAGCTTTGAGTCTCCGAGGTGAAGGGATGGCGTCACGATCTCTCCATGATTCTTTGAACTCTCGAAACTCTCTCTCGAACTTCTAGGTGTGGAAATTATGATTGATATTATGAGGTATATCTGTTTTGGGCCACCGGTTAAGTATAAATACTTAACCCTAATATCCGCCGATTTAGCCTGATATTTTCGCCGAAAATGTATTGAGATTTTCGGCGAAAATCTCTTTGTAAAATGGACTGTCCGCCGGCTGATTTCTTCTGTGATTTTTGGCTCAACAGTTCTCGGCGAAAACTTAGTGTTTTCGCCGAAAATACCTTGTTGAATGCACTGCCAATTTGTTCAATGATTTTCGCCAAAAATCCTAGGTATTTTCGCCGAAAATTCCTTTGTAAATGGGAGTAGGATTTGGTTCGGTTTGATTGACTCCTTGGATCGATTTCGGTGCGATTCCTCGAGGTTCCAATGCCTTAGACACGTCCTTGGCTACTTTATTTTACGACAAAAACCTGTGCTAACATAAAAACACTAGAAAACCATCAAATAGACCCGAAAACGCTCATGTTCACAACCTTAAGCTTTTGCTTGTCCTCAAGCAAACTGAATAGAAACGCTCATGTTCACAAATGATAAGATTGATTAAATTGGAGTTCAATCAAACACAATGAATTATTAGACAGATAAATCCTAGAACAGGAAACCTAACATGCATACAGATCAACCAAACTGCACACGACAAGTAATCGTAACCAATTTATGTACGAATTTGACCTTGCCGACCAGACTCTTCACACAGGGAAAATACAGTACAATGGAAACTCTCACTCTCTGTGTTTAAGGACGTGTTTCTGCTCTCGATCATTTTTTGTTACTGAATTCCGTCCTAAGTTTGAATTTTGACCACTGATGTGACTTTATTTGGTGCATTTTTAGCTTATCATTGACCTATGAAACGCCTGTGTTTGATCCTTAAATGCCATGCTTAATATGTTTTTATCGAAGTTTTGTGCTAAGTGCTATTCTGTTGCCCGGTTGCCACTTTGAGGCCAATTCCATGTCTATTAGAGGTGTTTTCTTTGTATTTTCAGGTCTTGGCACTGTAGTACTGGTGACAAGGAGCACGTAGGATCAAACGGGAGGTCAATCGGAGCTAGGACGGAGGAGATATGGACGTGGCAAAATCGAAGAAAATACGATTTTCAGCTGAAGACAGTTTCGGCGAAACTATCATATAGTTTTCGCCGAAGAAGAAGCTTTCGGCGAAAGTAGTCAAGTCTTCGGTCCGAAAACTAGAGGCAGACGGCGGGTATTTGGAACTTGAAGATGTTTTCGGCGAAAACTTTGCATCAGTTTCGCCGAAAATATCAGGCAAATCCGGCATGCTATATAAAGGTGAAGGAGGCGAAGATTGAGGGTATCATTTTTCATTCTAATTTTACATCATCGACGTCCACCTCTCTCTCTCTCAATTGTTCATCATCAACTCCAATCATCATCCTCGCCCTCAACCACACATCAACCTCCCTTAATTGTTGATCAATTTGGATATCTAAGTGAAGCCTTCCACCCTTGGATTGGAATTTGAAGAGCAAAGTGAGAAGATCCTCCATGGAAGCAAGGATGATCTCCTCTCCTAAATTTCAGGTTTCCTCCATGGTTAAGCTAGGCTAAACTTAGGTTTAGTTTAGTGAGGGATGGATCAAGCTAGGATAGATGATTGATTGTTTGGATTGATGTTCTTATAGCCATTTGTGTAAGATGATGATCCTAGACCTTGTACTTTGTAGCCATTTGAGCTTGACTTGTTCTTTTGGTATTGTTATGTCTTTCAATACATGAGGATGTTTGATTGATGTTGATCTAAGGTTGTAGGATTGTAATTGGATGATTTGAGAGATTGGATTATCAAGTTACAACCATTTTGAGCTTGTTTTCCTTGTTGTCATTTTATCAAACACTTGGTGTGCATTTAGTTTTCTTTCATTTGAAGGTTGAAAGACCCTTGTGATTGCTAGACTAGTGTTATATGATTGACATGAGAGTGTCTTGCATCATTACCTTGTGCTAGATGATTGTTAGCATAGAATTCAAGTTCCAAGCATTTCATTGAGCTAGTTTAAAGCATTCCATTCCCTTTGTTCACATAGCGAGAGCATGGTGCATTTGGTCTAGGAATAGAGAGTCAATTGTGCGAGAGTTCGTTGATTCTACTTGAGTGAGATGCATTGGTCATTAATTACACCTCGTTGCTTGAGAATCAATCCAGCTTTCATGAACCTTGAGCTTGAAGAAACCCCTTGCTAGACTAAACTCCTTTCTCTTGTTTTCTCTTGTTTGATCCTCAATTTTCACTTGTCAATTTTACCTTGTTTGCTTATGTTTTTAACTTGTCTCTTTTCAAAACCAAACTTCAATTTAAATGTATGGACCGTTTATGAACGTTGTGAGTATTAGCCTATGAGGGAACCCTGAGGAATACGACCTTGATAAATTCCTTATCAAGTTTTTGGCGCCGTTGCCGGGGAACCTCTCATTCCTAAGAAAGCAATTATTAGTGAACCGATCTTTACACTTCCTTCCGTTTTCCTTTTTGCTTCCTTGTTACTCTTTGTTTACTTTGTTATCCCGCATCGTTGTATTACTCGGGTGTGTTTGTTGTGCTTGTTTGCAGGAAATTTGGATTAGTGCATGAGGCGTTCAACTCGTCTTCAAGCACGACTCCAAGGACTAGAACAAGTGCTCGAACCACGGACTACTTCCCTACCTCCTACAGTTGAAGAATAAGAAGCTGACCACATCTCACATCACACTATGTCTCAACACGGAGATGACGATGACCAATCGGTACATTCACATCACACTAATGAAGATGATCAATCGCAAAGAGGTGCGAGGCGCACACTAGCCGATTATGCTCGCCCAACCCTCGAAGGGGCAGCCTCGAGTATCGTGCGAAGATCGGTAAATGCAAGGAACTTCGAGTTGAAGCCTAACATGATTCAGATGGTGCAGAACGGAGTGGTGTTCAACGGTATAGATGGAGAGTGCCCATCTAGACACTTGAAGGACTTCCTTGAGATATGCGATACGGTGAAGAACGATCAAGTTCACCCGGATTGTGTACGACTCCGACTCTTCCCCTTCTCACTCAAAGGCAGAGCCAAGTCTTGGTTGGAGAACCAACCTAGTAGAACATTCACTACATGGGAGGGACTAGCCGAAGCCTTCCTCGAGGAGTTCTTTCCCCCTATATGACGGATGCAATCCGGGATCGAATCAACCACTTCACACAACACAAGGGAGAGCTCTTCCATGAGACTTGGAATAGGTTCCAAGCCCTTCTCCGGTCTTGTCCTCATCACAACTTCGCCGAATGGAGCTTGGCGGATATCTTTGCTAGGTCCCTTGACTTTGAGAATACAAGGATGATCAACCAAGCCGCCGGAGGTGATCTAAGGACGCTCACTCCCGAAGATGCTCTAGAACTCTTTGCGGAGATGGCCAACAAGACAAGGAGTTGTCTCGACAACAACCTCCAAGCTCTAAGTATGGAAGCGACATGCACTATGACTCTAGAGCTATAAGTGTTAATGCACCAAAGGATTCATCTACCTATGGGAAGAAGCATAAGTTACCGGGACATCGAGATGAAGATGACCCTATGTTTGCGCTCCTCATATCTAAGATCGATGCTATGGCATCTCAAGTAAGTAACCTAAGCATGCCTAAGCATCCCTCCAAGGTTCAATCATCTCATGTGGGTAACCCTCCAGTGGCTTCTATATATTGTTGTGAATGTTGTGGGGGTCAAGGTCACGATGTTAGTGCTTGTCCTTCCGTCACTCCTGAGCTTGGCCAAGGCGACCATGAGGAGGTGAGTTTCGCACAAGGTCAAGGATTCCATGGTAATTTCAGCCCCCAAGGTAACTATCAAGGTAACTATAACCGACCTTGGTATAACAAGTCTAACCAAGGTTACCAAGGCCAAGGGAGTCAAGGTAGTGGTTATAGCAAGGGTTACAACCAAGGAAATCAAGGCGGTTATCAAGGCTATAGAGGGCACCAAGGCAACCAATGGTCTCAAGGAAGTAACCTAAACCAAGGTAGTCAAGGCCACCAAGGAGAAAATCAATGGAATCAAAGTGGACATCCAAGTCAAGGTTCCCAAGGTCCTACCCCACCGGGAATGTACAACCATAGAGGTGAAGGACCACCCGGTTTGAACAAGCCTCCTCAAAACAAGGAGGGTGGTTCTTCGATTTCTCAAGAAGACACCAATGCGGCAATGATCCAACTCATCAAGAATCAACAAGCTTCAATTGCCAATTTGGAGAACCAATTGGGACATATTTCTAAGGCACTCTCGGAGCGACCCTCGGGCACTCTACCTTCCAATACCGAGGTCAATCCAAGGGCCCGGAGCATGCAAGGTAGTGACATTGAGAAGCGGTAAACCTTTGCAAGACACAACCTCTTCCCAAGTGTCTCCCAAAAGGTACAAGCTCCTAACCCAATAGTCGATGATGATGACACTAAAGATCCGTCGGATGAAGTTGAGGTTGAAGTCGAACCTCTTTCGGATAATGTGAATACTAAGGTTGCTAAGGAACCTAGTAAGGCTACATCGAGTACACCACCGGTCTCTCCTCCCGCACCGGTTGTACCTCCATACAAGCCTAAGCTCCCATACCCCTCTCGAATGAGTAAGGATGGCCTTGAGAAGGTTTTTAAGAAGTTTGTGGAGCGGCTTAGTCAAATGCAGTTCTCTCTTCCGTTTCCCGAAGCTATGACTATGATGCCTCAATATGCTAAATTCATGAAGGAACTCTACACCAACAAGAGGAAGCTACCGGAGCACACCTCTAGTCCACCTCAATTGGGAATGTTCCGCCGTTCTCTTCAAGAGTCCACCGGAAAAGCTTAAGGATCCAGGTACTTTTACTATCCCTTGTGCTATAGGTAATACCTCTTTGGCTAATGGTCTTGCGGATCTAGGTGCTAGTATCAATGTCATGCCTTATTGCATATTTGAGAAACTAGGGTTGTCTAATCTTCGTCCTACTCATATGTACATTCAACTTGCGGACAAGTCGACCAAGAGTCCTAGGGGAATTGTTGATGATGTGCTAGTTAAAATAGGTCCTTTTGTGTTCCTAGTTGATTTTGCGGTCATTGATACCGATGATGTTGATGTCTCATTGATAGTTGATGTTGATGTCTCACTTTCAATAATGCGTAGGCTTTGGCGTGGAAGTTTAAAATCATGTCACCAAGATAACTTGTGATGAATATGTAATTTCAATGTGGAGGTTTACAGTCAGTCATAAGTAGAAGAGATTAGATAGCAAGTTACTAGCACGAAACATCGAGCAGTAAAAAAATAACCTACACAAGGGGGCACGATGTTGCATTGATTGTTCTAATTGTGATGTCGTAGTCAATATTTGGCCTTGATTAATATAATTGGTGTCAAACAAATTAGTCCACAATTATTGTGCACTAAGTTGTTGGGGGCATTTGTAGACACCTAAAATTATTTGAGAAAATACGAGATTGAAGAAACACCAGAAATCGATCCATGACGTCATCTTCTTTGCCTATTTTTGTGCTAATTCTGTCCAGTGTAGTATTTTTGCTATAACTCCTTCATCCGAACTCTAATGGATACAATGTTGGTGGCGATTGAAACATAATTTCTTTATCTTTCCATCCATATATAGATGACGACCCAGTTCCAACAGACCTGTGAGATCTGACCTTTCCAAGTTGACGACCAAAAATATCACATTGCTTTTTTATGGAGGTTTACATGGCTTTATTAAGCTTTAATCATTCTAATAAGTAAAAGTGATTAAGTGAGGCTATGAACTTACTATTTTGTCCTCACGTACACTCCCCATTAAAGTGCAGGGTATCCCATCGAAGAGGGAAGCATGCCTCACATCAAGGAGGATGGCATCCCATCGAAGAAGGAAACCTTCCTCCTCGTCAAGTGGGAAACCCTAAGGCCGACTCCATGATGATGATGTCAGCATGTCAACTTCCTCATCAAGAGGGAAACCTTAAGGCCGACTCCATGATGATGTTGGCATCATGTCGACCTCCTCATAAAGAGGGAAGGAGGGAAGCCTCCTCATCAAGAGAGAAACATGCCTCCTCATCAAGAGGGAAACCCTAAGGGAGACTCCATGATGATGATGTCATCATCTCAACCTCCTCATCAAGACGGAATGAGGGAAGCCTCCTCATCAAGGGATATGTGAAGTTTATCAACATTACACCTGTCTAAAGTCTTTCGTCCCTTCTCATAGGCATGTATGGTGTTATCAGTCTTGAGAGACCATGCCACCAATGTGGCATACCACGCCATAACTTTTCTTGGAGGAAGGAAGGTAGCCACGTATATTCTCACTTTCAATAATGCGTAGGCTTTGGCGTGGAAGTTTAAAATCATGTCACCAAGATAACTTGTGATGAATATGTAATTTCAATGTGGAGGTTTACAGTCAGTCATAAGTAGAAGAGATTAGATAGCAAGTTACTAGCACGATACATCGAGCAATAAAAAAAAATCTAGACAAGGGGGCACGATGTTGCCTTGATTGTTCTAATGGTGATGCCGTAGCCAATATTTGGCCTTGATTAATATAATTGGTGTCAAACTTAGTCCACAATTCTTGTGCACTAAGTTGTTGGGGGAGTTTGTTTACACCTAAAATTATTTTGAGCAAATACCACATTGAAGAAATACAAGAAATCAAGTGGCTTTATGAGGCCATTAATTAACGTATAAATTAACCAACATAAATTGGTCCATGACGTCATCTTTTTGGCCTATTTATTGTGCTAATTCTGTCCAGTGTAGTATTTTTGCTATAAGTCTTTCATCCGAACTCTAATTTTGTTATCTTTCCATCCATGTATAGATGACGACTCAGTTCCAACAGGCCTGTGAGATATGACCTCTCCAAGTTGACGACCAAAAATACCACATTGCATGTTTATGGAGGGTTACATGCTTTATTAAGCTTTAATCATTATATTAAGTGAAAGTGATTAAGTGAGGCTATGAACTTACTATTTTGTCCTCACGGAGACTCCCCATCAAAGTGAGGGTATCCCATCGAAGAGGGAAGCATGTCTCCCATCAAGGAGGAGGGCATCCCATCGAAGAATGGAAACCTGCCTCCTCATCAAGTGGAAAACCTAAGGCCGACTCCATGAATGATGATGTCTATCATGTCGTCCTCCTCATCAAGAGGGAAGCCTCCCTCATCATCAGAGGGAAACCCTAAGGGCGACTCCATGATGATGATGTCATCATCTCGACCTCCTCATCAAGAGGGAAGGAGGGAAGCCTCCTTCTCAAGGGATATGTGAAGTTTATCAACATTACACGTGTCTAAAGTCTTTCGTCACTTCTCATGGCATGTATGGTGTTATCAGTCTTGAGAGACCATGCCACCAATGTGGCATACCACGCCAAAACTTTACTTGGAAGAATGAAGGTAGCCACGTAGATTCTCACTTTCAATAATGCGTGGGCTTTGGCGTAGTTTAAAATCATGTCACCAAGATGACTTGTGATGAATATGTAATTTCAATGTGGAGGTTTACAATCAGTCATAAGTAGAAGAGATTAGATAGCAAGTTACTAGCACGAAACATCGAGCAGTAAAAAAATAACATACACAAGGGGGGCACGATGTTGCCTTGATTGTTCTAATTGTGATGTCGTAGTCAATATTTGGCCTTGATTAATATAATTGGTGTCAAACAAATTAGTCCACAATTATTGTGCACTAAGTTGTTGGGGCATTTGTAGACACCTAAAATTATTTTGAGCAAATACCACATTGAAGAAACACCAGAAATCAAGTGGCTTTATTAGGTCATAGATTAACTTAGTGATTAACCAAAATAAATCGGTCCATGACGTCATCTTTTTTGCCTATTTTTATGCTAATTCTGTCCAGTGTAGTATTTTTGCTATAACTCCTTCATCCGAACTCTAATGGATACAATGTTGGTGGCGATGGAAATATAATTTCTTTATCTTTCCATCCATATATAAATGACGACCCAGTTCCAACAGACCTGTGAGATCTGACCTTTCCAAGTTGATGACCAAAAAGATCACATTGCTTGTTTATGGAGGTTTACATGGCTTTATTAAGCTTTAATCATTCTAATAAGTAAAAGTGATTAAGTGAGGCTATGAACTTACTATTTTGTCCTCACGTACACTCCCCATTAAAGTGCAGGGTATCCCATCGAAGAGGGAAGCATGCCTCACATCAAGGAGGATGGCATCCCATCGAAGAAGGAAACCTTCCTCCTCATCAAGTGGGAAACCCTATCCATGATGATGATGTCATCATGTCAACTTCCTCATCAAGAGGGAAGCCTACCTCATCATCAAGAGGGAAACCTAAGGCCGACTCCATGATGATGTTGGCATCATGTCGACCTCCTCATAAAGAGGGAAGGAGGGAAGCCTCCTCATCAAGAGAGAAACATGCCTCCTCATCAAGAGGGAAACCCTAAGGGAGACTCCATGATGATGATGTCATCATCTCAACCTCCTCATCAAGACGGAAGGAGGGAAGCCTCCTCATCAAGGGATATGTGAAGTTTATCAACATTACACCTGTCTAAAGTCTTTCGTCCCTTCTCATAGGCATGTATGGTGTTATCAGTCTTGAGAGACCATGCCACCAATGTGGCATACCACCATAACTTTTCTGGAGGAAGGAAGGTAGCCACGTATATTCTCACTTTCAATAATGCGTAGGCTTTGGCGTGGAAGTTTAAAATCATGTCACCAAGATAACTTGTAATGAATATGTAATTTCAATGTGGAGGTTTACAGTCAGTCATAAGTAGAAGAGATTAGATAGCAAGTTACCTGCACGAAACATCGAGCAGTAAAAAAATAACCTACACAAGGGGGCACGATGTTGCCTTGATTGTTCTAATTGTGATGTCGTAGTCAATATTTGGCCTTGATTAATATAATTGGTGTCAAACAAATTAGTCCACAATTATTGTGCACTAAGTTGTTGGGTGCATTGTAGACACCTAAAATTATTTTGAGTAAATACCAACATTGAAGAAACACCAGAAATCAAGTGGCTTTATTAGGCCATTAATTAACTTAGTGATTAACCAACATAAATCGGTCCATGACGTCATCTTCTTTGCCTATTTTTGTGCTAATTCTGTCCGGTGTAGTATTTTTGCTATAACTCCTTCATCGAACTCTAATGGATACAATGTTGGTGGCGATGGAAACATAATTTCTTTATCTTTCCATCCATATATATAGATGACGACCCAGTTCCAACAGACCTGTGAGATCTGACCTTTCCAAGTTGACGACCAAAAATATCACATTGCTTTTTTATGGAGGTTTACATGGCTTTATTAAGCTTTAATCATTCTAATAAGTAAAAGTGATTAAGTGAGGCTATGAACTTACTATTTTGTCCTCACGTACACTCCCCATTAAAGTGCAGGGTATCCCATCGAAGAGGGAAGCATGCCTCACATCAAGGAGGATGGCATCCCATCGAAGAAGGAAACCTTCCTCCTCGTCAAGTGGGAAACCCTAAAGCCGACTCCATGATGATGATGTCAGCATGTCAACTTCCTCATCAAGAGGGAAGCCTACCTCATCATCAAGAGGGAAACCTTAAGGCGGACTCCATGATGATGTTGGCATCATGTCGACCTCCTCATAAAGAGGGAAGGAGGGAAGCCTCCTCATCAAGAGAGAAACATGCCTCCTCATCAAGAGGGAAACCCTAAGGGAGACTCCATGATGATGATGTCATCATCTCAACCTCCTCATCAAGACGGAAGGAGGGAAGCCTCCTCATCAAGGGATATGTGAAGTTTATCAACATTACACCTGTCTAAAGTCTTTCGTCCCTTCTCATAGGAAATGTATGGTGTTATCAGTCTTGAGAGGACCATGCCACCAATGTGGCATACCACGCCATAACTTTTTTGGGGGAAGGAAGGTAGCCACGTATTCTCACTTTCAATAATGCGTAGGCTTTGGCGTGGAAGTTTAAATCATGTCACCAAGATAACTTGTGATGAATATGTAATTTCAATGTGGAGGTTTACAGTCAGTCATAAGTAGAAGAGATTAGATAGCAGTTACTAGCACGAAACATCGAGCGAGTAAAAAATAACCTACACAAGGGGGCACGATGTTGCCTTGATTGTTCTAATTGTGATGTCGTAGTCAATATTTGCCTTGATTAATATAATTGGTGTCAAAGAAATTAGTCCACAATTATTGTGCAATAAGTTGTTGGGGCATTTGTAGACACCTAAAATTATTTTGAGCAAATACCAGATTGAAGAAACACCAGAAATCAAGTGGCTTTATTAGGCCATTAATTAACTTAGTGATTAACCAACATAAATCGGTCCATGACGTCATCTTCTTTGCCTATTTTTGTGCTAATTCTGTCCAGTGTAGTATTTTTGCTATAAATCCTTCATCCGAACTCAAATTTGGATGCAATGTTGGTGGCGATGGAAACATAATTTCTTTATTTTCCATCCATATATAGAGGGACGACCCAGTTCCAACAGACCTGTGAGATATGACCTTCCAAGTTGACGACCAAAAATATAACATTGCTTTTTTATGGATGTTTACATGGCTTTATTAAGCTTTAATCATTTTTAACAAGTAAAAGTGATTAAGTGTGGCTATGAACTTACTATTTTGTCCTCACTACACTCCCCATTAAAGTGTAGGGTTATCCCATCGAAGAGGGAAGCATGCCTCACATCAAGGAGGATGGCATCCCATCGAAGAAGGAAACCTTCCTCCTCGTCAAGTGGGAAACCCTAAGGGCCCTGACTCCATGATGATGATGTCAGCATGTCAACTTCCTCATCAAGAGGGAAGCCTACCTCATCATCAAGAGGGAAACCTTAAGGCCGACTCCATGATGATGTTGGCATCATGTCGACCTCCTCATAAAGAGGGAAGGAGGGAACCCTCCTCATCAAGAGAGAAACATGCCTCTCATCAAGAGGGAAACCCTAAGGGAGACTCCATGTGATGATGTCATCATCTAAACCTCCTCATCAAGACGGAAGGAGGGAAGCCTCCTCATCAAGGGATATGTGAAGTTTATCAACAGTACACCTGTCTAAATTTCTTTCGTCCCTTCTCATAGGCATGTAGGGGTGTTATCAGTCTTGAGAGACCATGCCACCAATGTGGCATACCACGCCATAACTTTTCTTGGAGGAAGGAAGGTAGCCACGTATATTCTCACTTTCAATAATGCGTGGGCTTTGGCGTGGAAGTTTAAAATCATGTCACCAAGATAACTTGTGATGAATAGGGTAATTTCAATGTGGAGGTTTACAGTCAGGTCATAAGTAGAAGAGATTAGATAGCAAGTTACTAGCACGAAACATCGAGAGTAAAAAAATAACCTACACAAGGGGGCACGATGTTGCCTTGATTGTTCAAATTTGGGTGATGTCGTAGTCAATATTTGGCCTTGATTAATATAATTGGTGTCAAACAAATTAGTCCACAATTATTGTGCATAAGTTGTTGGGTGCATTTGTAGACACCTAAAATTATTTTGAGCAAATACCAGTTTGAAGAAACACCAGAAATCAAGTGGCTTTATTAGGCCATTAATTACTTAGTGATTAACCAACATAAATCGGTCCATGACGTCATTTTTCTTTGCCTATCAGTTCCAACAGACCTGTGAGATTGACCTTTCCAAGTTGACGACCAAAATATACATTGCTTTTTATGGAGTTTACATGGCTTTATTAAGCTTTAATCATTCTAATAAGTAAAAGTGATTAAGTGAGGCTATGAACTTACTATTTTGTCCTCACATACACTCCCCATTAAAGTGCAGGGTATCCCATCGAAGAGGGAAGCATGCCTCACATCAAGGAGGATGGCATCCCATCGAAGAGGAAACCTTCCTCCTCGTCAAGTGGGAAACCTAAGGCCGACTCCATGATGATGATGTCAGCATGTCAACTTCCTCATCAAGAGGGAAGCTACTCATCATCAAGAGGGAAACCTAAGGCCGACTCCATGATGATGTTGGCATCATGTCGACTCCTCATAAAGAGGGAAGGAGGGAAGCCTCCTCATCAAGAGAGAAACATGCCTCCTCATCAAGAGGAAACCCTAAGGGAGACTCCATGATGATGATGTCATCATCTCAACTCCTCATCAAGACGGAAGGAGGAAGCCTCCTCATCAAGGGATATGTGAAGTTTATCAACATTACACCTGTCTAAAGTCTTTCGTCCCTTCTCATAGGCATGTATGGTGTTATCAGTCTTGAGAGACCATGCCACCATGTGGCATACCACGCCATAACTTTTCTTGGAGGAAGAAGGTAGCCACTATATTCTCACTTTCAATAATGCGTAGGCTTTGGCGTGGAAGTTTAAAATCATGTCACCAATAACTTGTGATGAATATGTAATTTCAATGTGGAGGTTTACAGTCAGTCATAAGTAGAAGAGATTAGATAGCAAGTTACTAGCACGAAACATCGAGCAGTAAAAAAAACCTACACAAGGGGGCACGATGTTGCCTTGATTGTTCTAATTGTGATGTCGTAGTCAATATTTGCCTTGATTAATATAATTGGTGTCAAACAATTAGTCCACAATTATTGTGCACTAAGTTGTTGGGGGCATTGTAGACACCTAAAATTATTTTGAGCAATACCACATTGAAGAAACACCAGAAATCAAGTGGCTTTATTAGGCCATTAATTAAACTTAGTGATTAACCAACATAAATCGGTCCATGACGTCATCTTCTTTGCCTATTCTTCACAGACTGGAGATCTACCTTTCAATTGAGACCAAAATATAACATTTCTTTTTATATTTTACATTTTATTAAGCTTTATCATCTAAAATAAAATGTTAATGAGGTATGACTTCTATTTGTCCTCACGTACACTCCCATTAAGTGTAGGTATCCCTCGAAGAGGAAGCTGCCTCCATCAAGAGATGGCACCACAAAGAAACCTTCTCTCGCAAGTGGAAACCAAGGCCGACTCAAGTGATGTAGCATCAATCCTCATCAAGAGGAACCTACTCATATCAAGAGGAACCTAAGCGACTCCATGATGGTTGGCATCATGTCGACTCTTAAAAGGAGAGGGAACCTCCTCATCAGAGAAACATGCTCTCATCAAGGGAAACCCAGGGAGCCATGATGAAGTCATATTCACCTCATCAAGAGGAAGGGGGAGCCCTCATAGGATATTGAAGTTATCAACATTACATTCTAAGTCTTCGTCCCTTCTATACAGTATGGTTTATCATCTGAGAGCCTGCACCAAGGAACCACGCCTATTTTTGGGGAAGAAGGTCACGTAATTCACTTTCAATAATGCGAGGCTTTGGTGGAGTTTAAAAATCATTCACCAAGATAACTTGTGAGAATTAATTTAGTGAGTTACATCTCAAATAAAGAATTAAACATTACTAGCACAAACATCACATAAAAAAAAACCTACCAGGGGGCACATGTGCCTATTTTCTAATGTATGTCGGTCATTTTCCGATTAAATATTGTGTCAAACAAATAGTCCACAATATTGCACTAATGTTGGTGCATTGTAGCACCTAAAATTTTTTAGCAAATACCACATTGAACACCAAAATAGGCTTTTACTTATTACTTGTGATTAACCAACATAAATCGTCCATGACGCATCTTTGCCTATTTTTGCTATTTGTCCATGTAGATTTGCTATAATCCTTCTCCGAACTCTAATGACATGTTGTGGCGATGAAACATAATTTCTTATCTTCCATCCTATATGATGCGACCCAGTTCCAAAGACCTGGAATCTGACCTTTCCAGTTGACGACCAAAAAATACATTGCTTTTTTATGGAGGTTTACATGGTTATTAAGCTTTAATCATTCTAATAATAAAAGTGATTAAGTAGCTATGAACTTACTATTTTGTCCTCACTACACTCCCCATAAAGTGCAGTATCCCATGAAAGGAAGCATGCCTCACATCAAGGAGGATGGCATCCCATCGAAGAAGGAAACCTTCCTCCTCGTCAAGTGGGAAACCCTAAGGCCGACTCCATGATGATGATGTCAGCATGTAACTTCCTCATCAAGAGGAAGCCTACCTCATCATCAAGAGGGAACCTTAAGGCGACTCCATGATGATGTTGGCATCAGTCGACCTCCTCATAAAGAGGGAAGGAGGGAAGCTCCTCATCAAGAGAGAAACATGCCTCCTCATCAAGAGGGAAACCTAAGGAGACTCCATGATGAGATGTCATCATCTCAACCTCTCATCAAGACGGAAGGAGGGAAGCCTCCTCATCAAGGGAATTAAGTTTATCAACATTACACCTGTCTAAAGTCTTTCGTCCCTTCTCATAGGCATGTATGGTGTTTTCAGTCTTGAGAGACCATGCCACCAATGGGCATACCACGCCATAATTTTTTCTTGGAGGAAGGAAGGTAGCCACGTATATTCTCACTTCAATAATGCGTAGCTTGCGTGGAAGTTTAAAATCATTTTCCCCAAAGATAATTTGGGTGATGAAAGGGAAATTTTCCCAAGGTGGAGGTTACAGTCAGGTCTAAGTAGAAAGATTGGGATGGGAAAAGTTACTACACAAACATCGAGAGTAAAAAAAAAACCCTACCAAGGGGGCACGATGTTCCTTGATTTTTTAAATTTGGTGAGTGTAGTCAATATTTGGGGCCTTGATTAATATTTTTGGTGTCAAACAAATTAGTCCACAAATTGGCATAAGTTGTTGGGGGGCATTTTGTAGAAAACCTAAAATTAAATTTTGAGCAAATACCACTTTGAAGAAACCCAGAAATCAATGCTTTATTAGGCCATTAATTACTTAGTGATTCCCCAACATAAATGGTCCTGCCCGTCATTTTTCTTTCCCTATTTTGTCCCTAATTCGGTCCAGTGTAGTATTTTTGCTAAACTCCTTCACCCAACTCTAATGGATACAATGTTGGTGGCGATGGAAACAAAAATTTTTTTTTTTCCATCCATATAAAATGACGACCCAGTTCCAACAGCCCTTTGGGGAGATATGCCCTTTTCCCAATTTGGGACGACCAAAAATATAACATGGCTTTTTTATGGATGTTTACATGGCTTTATTAAGTTTTAATCATTCTAACAGTAAAAGTGATTAAGTGGGGTTTTATAAAATTTTACTTTTTTTGTCCTCACTTTACACTCCCATTAAGTGTAGGAATCCCATCGAAGGAAGCTGGCCTCCATCAAAGGAGGATGGCACCCCTTTAAAAGAAGAAACCTCTCTGTCAAGTGGGAAACCCAAAGCCGACTCCATGATGATGATTTTGATGTCAACTTCCCATCAAGGGGGAAAACCCCTCCCTCTCTCAGGGGGAAAACGATGTGACTTTAATTGGGTGCACTTTAAGCTTATGAATGACCTTTGAAATGCCTCGTGTTGATTTTTAAAATTTGCCGTGCTTAATTGTTTTATCAGAGTTTGTGTAAGGGCTATTTGTGCCCGTTGCCACTTTGAGGCCAATTCCATGCCTTTGGAGGTTTTTTCTTGTATTTTCAGGTCTTGGCATTGTAGTACTGTGCAAGGCCGTAGGATAAACGGGAGTCATCAGAGTGACGGAGGAGATATGAGCGTTGGAAATCGAGCCTTCTGCAGAGTTCAAGGGTGCACCCCCGTGCACCATTGCACGCCGTGCTATGCACCCCGTAAACCGTGCACTTTTGGGGCACGGGCTGTCCAGAGGCTGCCATTTTTTTTCAGCTCCAAGTTGCCGCCGTGAGCCTTGCACCCCCTGCACTCTGCACGCCCTGCAGGGTGCACGGCCCTGCACTTCCCTGCACTATTATACCCACGTTTTTCACTCTTTTGAGAATGCCTCTCTGAACCCCTTGTACATATCCCCGAACCCTCAAACCCCAAGACATTTGGGGCATTTTGAAGCCATTGGAGCTAGATTGAAGTCCCACCTTGGGAAAGTGCTTCAATGAAGAAGTGAAGGGTCATCTCAAGGATTTATCCTGGTGTTCTTGGTGACCATTCTTTTCCTTCTTTTTCTTACTCCCTTGGCCCTGTGTGGTGATTTTCTAGGGTTCCTCTTGGATGGGTAGAATAGTTGTGCATGATAGAGGGATGATTGTATAGAACTTCATGATTGTTTTTGGTTGTAAAAGGATGTTCCTAGACTTGTTTCCTAATTTCCATTTTTTTGCCATGTTTGCTTAATTTGGGCCATTCATTGTAAATTTTGATGCTTTTAAATCTTATTGCATAGATTGTAGGTCTAGGATTGAGGAGATTGTGTTCTAAGAGATTAGTCAAACTCAATTCAACCATTGGCATGATTTCTCACTTGTGCATTTTATCGAACACTTGTGTGGGATAGGATTTTCACTCAATTGAACTTTTGTTTTGTCTTTGGATGATTTTTCTTAGTGTTAGAACATTGACATGAGAGTGTTGTGCTAGCCTAGTGGCATAGATCATAGGAGAGGTTTTTTTAGCTTTGGCATTCATCAAACACCTTTTAAAGCATCCATTTTTCCCCTTAGTTTTTAGAGCGAGACCAAATGAGTGGTATTGGGATGGATTAAAGGGGCTACGAGAGTGCATCGAGTCCAATAAGTGAAATTGGGATGTCATCCGAGTGCAAAATTGATCTGAAATTTGCTTTTCGTTCAATTATTCATCTTGAGCATGATGAAACACCTACCCAAAAGAACCCCTTAAACTTTGATTTGTTCCCCTTCTTTTCTTGCTTAAACCTTGTTGTTTTTTATTGTTTATTTTTTTTTGCTTGTTCTTTTCAAACAAAATAATTCAATTGGGTTTTGACCGTTCCCTGAACTTTGTGGTCAAGCTATAGAGGACCTGAGAATACACCTTGGAAACCACGTGTTACAATTTTTTTGGCGCCTTTTTTCCCGGGGGGCTCTCTCATTCCTTTGAAAGCCTTATTAGTGAACCATTTTTTCCCTTTCCCTTTCCCAATTTTTATTTTTTTGGCCCCCTTTTACTTGTGTTTGGTTTTGTTATTCCAATTGTGTATTACTCGGGTGTGTTTGTTGGCTTGTTGTAGGGTTTTTGGGGGTAGTGCATGAGGCGTTCAGTCTTCAAGCACGAACCAAGGACTAGAACAAGTGCTCAAGTCCCCTACCACTCCCCACCCCCTATAGTTGAAGAAGAGAAGTTGATCAATTCACACCCCCACTTTTGTCTAACTTTGGGATGACGATACAACGGTTCCCACACACCACACTAATAAATGATGACGCTCACAAGGGGTGAAAGACGTACCTGGCGGATTATGCTAGTCCTACTCTTGAAGGGGCAGCCTTGGGCATGTTCAAGACCCGTAAATTTGCTGGGAACTTTGACTCAAGCCTAATATGATCCAAATGGTTCAAAATGGAGTGGTGTTCAAGGGCTTTTGTTTGGTGATTGCCCATCTAGGCATCTCAAGACTTCTTGGAGATTGGGACCCCGGTTAGAAGATCAGTTCATCCGGATTGCATACGCCCCGGGACCCCTTCCCCCCTTCTCACTAAAAAGGTTTCGACCAAGCTTGTTTGGAGAACCAACCTAGTAGACTTCACTACAGGGAGGGCCTACCCCGAAGCTTCCTTTTTAAGAATTCTTTCCCCATATGACGGATGCAATCCGAGATCGAATCAACCACTTCACACAAACACAAGGGAAGCTCTTCCATGAGACTTGGAATGGGTTTCCCAAGCCCTTCTTCGGTCTGTCCTCATCACAACTTCCCCGAAGGGGAGTTTGGCGGACATTTTTGCTGGGGTCCCTTGATTTTGAGAATAAAAAGGATAAATAAACCCAGCCGCCGGGGGCCCCCTTAAAGGGTTTTCAACTCCCAAGATGTCTAGAACTCTTCGCGGAAAAGGGCCCAACCCAAGCAAGGAGTTGGTCTGGGACAAAAACCCTTTCCTAATTTCTAAGTGGAAGCGACACACACTAAAACTCTGAGCTTTAAGTGTTGATCCCCCAAAGGGTGTTTTGTAGGGGAAGAAGCCTAAGTTACCGGGGCCCCCGAGTGAAATGATCCAATGATCCCCTCTCCTTTGTCAGACCCGACCTATGGCTTCACAGTAAGTAACCAAAGCATCCCCAAAGCATCCCCCAAGGTTCACCCCTCTCAAGGGTAACCTCAGTGGCTTCTATATATTTTTGTGAATTTTTGTGGGGGTCAAGGCCACGTGTTAGGTTTGTCCCTTCCCCCGCCCACCCCTGAGTTTGGCCAAGGCGCCCCAAAAAGAGGTGAGTTTTCCCCAAAGGTCAAGGTTCCAGGGAAATTTCGCCCCTCAAGGGAGCTTCAAGGTGGTAACTACAACCGCCCTTGGGAAACCAAGGTGGTAATTCAACAGCCTAATCAAGGTGGATTCCAAGAAAACAAGGGGTACAACAAGTCACATGAATCAAGGGGGAAATCAAAGTCAAGCCACCAAGGAGGAAAACCCTGGAACCCAAATGCTAACCAAAATCAGGTAACCAAGGGGGGTGAGCAAGGTTCTAATCCCCGGGGAAAGTTAACCTAAGGGAGTGGGCCACCCGGTTTCAACAAACCCCCTCCCAAACAAAGGAGGTGTTTTCAATCTCCCCAAAAAAGACCAATGCGCAATGCTTCAACTCATCAAGAATCAACAAGCGTCAATTACCCTTTTTAAAACTCATTTTTCCCAAATTTTTTAAGGCATCTCGGAGAGACCAAAAGGGGAGCCTACCTCCCAAAACCGAGGTCAACCCAGGCTCCGGGGCTTTTTTTTAGTTGTTTTTTAAAGTTTTTTTTTTTTTTTTTTTTTTTAAGTTTTTTTTTTTTTTTTTTTTTTTGTTTTTTTTTTTTTTTATTTTTTTTATTTTTTTTGGCGTTTTTTTTTTTTTTTGGGGGGGGGGAAGGGGGGGGGGGGGGGGGTTTTTTAAAAGATTTGAAAAAGGTTTCAAAAGATAGGGGGGAGGCCAAAGGCCTTTTTAAAAAAAAGGAAAAAACTTTAGGGGTGACCAATACGGTTGGTTCCCAAAAGGCTACGACGAGTGCCACTCCCGGCTCCCCCTCCCGCCCGGGTGTGCCTCCGGGGGGACAAGCCTAAACCACCTTATCCCTTTTCGTTGAAGCCGAAATTTCCCTGAAAAAGATTTCAAGAGGTTTGTTGAGTTTGACAAGGGGGCAATTCACAATGCCTTTTGGAGAAGCAATCACCAAGAGCCTCAATAATGCAAAATTCATGAGGGGATCTTCACCAACAGCGCAAGCTAAAGGATGTCACCTCGCAAAACTTAACGAAAATGCTCCGCCCTTCTTTAAGCAACCACCGGAAAAATTTTAGGATCCAGGTTGCTTTACTATCCTTGCACTATTGGTGAACTGCTATAAGTAGAGCTTAGCCACTTGGGTGCTAGTATCAAA
Source organism: Linum lewisii (assembly GCA_034768395.1). Lineage (NCBI taxonomy): Eukaryota > Viridiplantae > Streptophyta > Magnoliopsida > Malpighiales > Linaceae > Linum > Linum lewisii. Next base: position 5,838 of record JAVBHU010000260.1, on the reverse strand, counting down.
GTTATGCGGATTAATGTTCAAGAAGCTAGGCCTAGGACTCTAAAACCAACCCCCATGGGAAGGGCAATAGGATAGTCCATGAAAAACCCCTCGTGGTATTGTTTTAGGATGTGTTGGTTAAGGTTGGGCTTTCGAATTCCTTGTGGATTTTGTTATTTAGAAAGCTATGGTGGTGCGATGTGCCTTTGATTTAGACGACCCTTTTTTAGCAACTCTCGTTCTTTGATTGATGTTATTTGGGGGAAACTTACCCTTAGGTTTGACAATGGGAAAGCTGATCTTTGACCGCTCAAATGGTAAAGGAGTTAACTTGTCCCATGTAGCACCTTTACCCTAAGAAAACCGCATGAGCTTACTTCGGGGTTTTAAAACCCTACCCCTTCCCAATAGCTTGCGGAGTTGTTTGCTATTAGTGATGTGCAAGATAAGACGGATGAATGAAGATCTCCACCGTCCCGGCCCCCCGGGAAACACCACCCAGGCAAGAAGAAAGGTGTAATGAAAACACCGAGAGGGCAGGAACTGCACCAATGGTGAACAAACAAGTCTAAGAGCCACCGATAAGGTTTACCCCAGTGGTTTGGCCCCTCTCCATTGTTTTCCACTTCACACCGGAAACCCATGCTCTTTTCCTCCCGAAGTGGGTAAGGTTCAATTTAGTTCCGTGTCCAAAGCGAAGGTAATGATATTGATTTCAAGGAGGTAATGAGTTGATGGTTTTATTAGCTTATCCTTGTGTTTTCGTTAGCAGAGCGTTAAAGAGCGCTTCTTGGGAGGCAACCCAGGGTTATCTTCACTGTTTCTTTTTCTTGTTTTTGGTTGTTTCAGTTTTTTAAATTGGATTTTGGCAAGCAATGAGGCGGATCCCCCTTCACCAGGATCATCATGAACTTTTTCACCTCTATCACGTCCTTTGCCCCTTTTCCCCAAGGCGGTAATTTCGTCCACCACCCTCTCTCCTTGTCATGAGGACAATGCTATGTTAGCGAGGGGAGCTTGGGGTTTGTGTGATTATTGTGGTGAAATATAATCATATGTTTTGGGCTTGTTTTGGGCATGATCTTAATTGTTTCCAAATTTTCTACTGTAGAATCCATTGGGTTTTCTTGATTGTGTTTGTTTGGCTTCGGCTTTCGCAATGTTTTGATTGTCCACCTAGAACCTAAACCCAGATGTTACCCTTAATACCCAAATGAGTTGGGCCAGAACTGAGATCTTATCACTCTTGTTGTTGGTGGTTTGGGTTGGTACGTGTTTTTATCCCACTCGATAACCCGGTCTAGGATGATGAAGCAATCAAAAAATTTCTTCCTCTCTTCCTTTTTCATTCTTTTGATCTTTCGGGATTGGGGGTTTGGGAGTTGACCAATTCCAATTCGAATTCTTGAAACGGAGTTGTTAAAGGCTAAGGATCAAGTGGCTAAATTGCTTAAAAAAAAAAAAAAAAAAAAAAAAAAAGCTAGGCAAACCGGCACCAAGTGAAGTGCGGGGTGAGCACTAAGCAAAAGGGCAAAGGCTGTGTAGGCAGTTCACACCTAAGTGGAGGTTTGAATCGAGCACTATAGGGGTAAAAAAAAAAAAAAAAAAAAAAAAAAAAAAAAAGAGAGAAAAAAAAGAAAGAAAAAAGTTCTCAAATGAGCCCCTTTATCCTAGCCAGCTGTAAAGGCGGTCTAGAACGGATGAAATCGGTCGATAGCCAATTCACGACTCCGATCCATGTTCCGATTTTAAGTCTTTTGATTAGGTCGGTGTTGTCGGGTCGGGTTTTTTGTGTCCCAATCACCACTACTTGAAGTGTGCAGAAATTGTGAGGTTTAGGCTGTTTGGGTTTATGTCTTGCATGGGTGGGTTTAGGGTTTTTTGTGGAACAGTTTTTTAAACTAAATTGTGATTGCTTGAATCTCAATGACGAACTTTCATTTGTGACTTGGATGTTTTCTAATTATTTGCTTGAGGCAAGCCCAAAACTTAGCGTAGGGAATTTGATGTGACTTTAATTATTTCACTTTAAGCTTATGAAAGACCTTTGAAAACTCGTGTTTTATTCTTTAAAAGCCGTGCTTAATGTGTTTTTTTCGGAGTTTTGTGCTAAAATGGGTATTCCCGTGCCGGTTGCCACTTTTTAGGCCAAATTTCCCTGCCCATTGAGGGTTTTCTTTGTATTTTCAGGGCTTGGCATTGTAGTACGGGGACAAGGAGCCCCTTTGGATCAAAAGGGAGTCCATCAAGGTAGGACGAGGAGATTTTTTGCGTTGCCCAAAACGAGCCTCTGAGAGGGTTCCCGGTGGACCCCCGTGCACCATTGCACGCCGTGCATGATGCCGCCCTGGGACCCCTGCACGGTTGTTTCACGGGCTGTCCAGGGGCTGCCAAATTTTATTTTAGCTCCAAGTTGCAGCCGGAGCCCCTTTCACCCGTGCACTCTGCCGCCGTGCAGGGGTGCCGCCGTGCAAATTCCCCTGCACTATTTTTCCCCCTTTTTTACTCTTTTTAGGAATTGCCAAATTCCCTTTAACCCCTTGTACATATCCACAACCCCCAAACCCTAAGGGACATTTGGGAGCATTGAAGCCATGGACTAGATTGAATCAACCAACCCTTTTTTAGAAGTGCTAAAGTGAAGAAGTAAGATCATCTCAAATTCATCCATGGGGGTTCTTGGTGACCCTTTTTTTCCTTCTTTCTCTTTCTCCCTTGGCCAGTGTTGCTTTATTTCTAGGGTTCTCTTGGATGGTAGAATAGGGTTTTGCTTGATTTGAGGATGATTTTAAGAACTTGCCTGATTGATCTTGGTTGTTGAGGATGATTCCTAGACTTGTTCTTAATGCCATTTTATGCCATGTTTTTTTTATTTGGTCCATTCATTGTAATTGAATGCATGAAGTGCTTGGATTGCAAGATTTTAGGTCTAGGGGTTTTAGGAGAGTGTGTTCTAAGAGATTAGATCTCTCATTTTAACCATAGTTGCATGATTTCTCACTTGTGCTTTTTTTGAAACTTGGTGTGGGATTAGATTTTACCAATTTAAACTGATTTGGTTTGGATGATTCTCTAGTGTTAGAACATTGATGAGGTGGGTGTCTAGCCTAGTGGTCATAGAGTCCCTGGAGAGGTTTTTTTTAGCTTGGCATTCATCAACCCCTTTAATGCATCCATTTTCACTTAGTTGGAGAGCGAGAGCCTAATTGAGTGGTATTGGGAAGGATTAGGTGCTACGAGAGTCCCATCGAGTCCAAAAAGTGAAATCCCATGGCATCCGAGTGCAACTTGATCTTGATAGCTTATTGGGTTAAATTTAAATTCATCTTTTAGCATGATGAACTACCTACCAAGAGAACCCTTTATCTTTGATTGTTCCACTTCTTTTCTTGTTAAACCTTGTTAAATTTTTCATTGTTTATGCCTTTTTTTCTGTTCTTTTTCAAACCAAAACTTAATTTCAATTGTTTAGACCGTTCTGAACTTGTGGTACAAGTTATGGGGAGGAACCGAGATACGACCTTGGGGGAAACCCCGTGTTAAACAAAAACCTTAAAGGGCCCACTCCTGGGTGATGTTGGATCATGGGGACCTCCTCATAAGAGGGAAGAGGGAAACCTCCTCATCAGAGAAAACTTTCCCTCCATCAAGGGGAAACCCCAAGGGAGACTCCATGATTTATGATTCTATCTCAACCCCCTCACAAGACGGAAGGAGGGAAGCCTCCTCATCAAGGGTATGTGAAGTTTATCAAAAATTAACCTGTCTTAGTCTTTGTCCCTTCTCCCTAGGGGATGTATGGGTTATCAATCTTGAGGACCATGCCACCAATGTGGGTACCACGCCATACTTTTCTTGGAGGAAGGAGGTAGCCCCCGTATATTCTCACTTTCAATAATGCGTGGCTTTGGGTGGAAGTTTAAAATATGTCACCAAGATAACTTGTATGAATATATATTTTTAATGTGGAGTTTACAGTCAGTCATAAGTAGGGAAAAGATTTTTTTAAACAAGTTACTACACAAACACGGCAGTAAAAAAATAACCAACAAGGGGGCACGGTGTTGGGCCCTTGGGTTGTTCTTTAAATTTTGATGTAGTGTCATATTTTTGGGCCCTTTATTAAAAATAATTGGTGTCAAACAATTTTGTCCACAATTATTGTGGGACTAAGTTGTTGGGTGCATTTGAGACACCTAAAATTATTTTGAGGGAAATACCACTTTTAAGAAACACCAGAAATAAAGTGCTTTATTTTGGCATAATACTTTGTGATTTACCAACATAAATCGGGGCCCCTGAAAGTCATCCTTTTTTGCCTATTTTTGTGCTAATTCTGTCCAGTGTATTTTTTTGCTTAACCCTTCTCCGAACTCTAATGGATACAATGTTGGTGCGATGGAAACATCATTTCTTACTTTCCATCCATATATAGATGCGACCCAGTTCCCCAAAAACGGAGATCTGACCTTTCAAGTTGCGACCAAAATATCACATTCTTTTTATGGAGTTTTCATTGGGGGTTTTTTAAGCTTAATCATTCTATTTAAATAAAGTGATTAAGTGAGGGCTATGAAATTCTATTTGTCCCCACGTACACTCCCCATTAAAGTGCAAGGTATCCCATCGAAGAGGGAAGGGATGCCTACATCAAAGGGGGGAGGCATCCCATCGAAGAAGGAAACCTTCCTCCTCTCAAGTGGGAAACCTAAGGCCGACTCCATGATGATGATTCAATGTAAATTCCTCATCAAAAGGGAAGCATATCTCAAGGGGAAACCTTTAAGGCCGACCCATGTGATGTTTCATCATGTCGCCTCCTCTAAAGGGAAGGGGGAAGCCTCCCATCAAAAGAGAAAAAGCCTCCTCATCAAGAGGGGAAAACCCCAAGGGACTCCCTGATGAGATGTCATCACTACCTCCCCATCAAGAGGGGAAGGAGGGAAGCCTCCTCATCAAAGGGGTATGTGAATTTATCAACATTACACCTGTCTAAGTCTTTCTCCCCTTTTCATGGCATGTTGGTGTTATCAGTCTTAGAGACCTGCCCCCAATGTGGCTACCACGCCAAACTTTTCTTTGGGGGAAGGAAGGTAGCCCGATATTCTCCTTTCAATAATGGTGGCTTTTTGGGGGAAGTTTAAAATCATGTCACCAAGATAAATTGTGTGAAAATGTAATTTCAATTGGAGGTTTTCAGTCAGTCATAAGAGAAGGATTTGATAGCAAGTTCTAGCACGAAAACATCGGCAGTAAAAAAAAACCCAAAAAAGGGGGCACGATGTTGCCTTGATTGTTCTAATGTGATTCGTAGCAATATTTGGCCTTGATTAAAATAATTGGGGTCAAACAAATTAGTCCACAAATTTTGTGCACTAAGTTGTTGGGGGCATTTTTTAAAACCAAAATTATTTTTTAGCAAATCCACATTGAAGAAAACCAGAAATCAAATGGGGTTTTTTAGGCCCCTTAATTAACTTGTGATTAACCAAAATAAAACGGTCCATGAAAAGTATTTTTTGCCATTTTTTTGTAATTCTGTCCAGTGTAGTATTTTTGCTATAACTCCTCATCCAACTCTAATGGTACAAAGTTGGTGGCGATGGAAAAAAAAATTTTTTATCTTTTCCCTCCCAAAATAGATGCGACCCCGTTCAAAAGCCTGTGAGATTGACCTTTCCAAGTTTAGACCCAAAAAAACACATTGCTTTTTTTATGGAGTTTACATGGTTTATTAAGCTTTAATTTCTAATAAGTAAAATGATTAAGTGAGGCTATGAATTTCTATTTTGTCCTCACGAACTCCCCATTAAAGTGAGGGTATCCCCTCGAAGAGGGAAGCATGCCTCCATAAGGGGA